>MU189560.1:4372-50669 GCA_016904865.1 Pissodes strobi | reverse complement strand
TTTTTGTTTATGGCAGTGGCACACACACTAAAGGGAGATCCTATGGCGCTCGACGAGCGGTGTGTGTGCGAAGATGTTGATTGACACGGTTCTTGAATATTTGTAGGTTGTAATTAGTGGGAAACAGATGTCCTGGAAGTGAGTTCTACAGTGATGCAGTGCGCCAGACAAAGGAGTTCTGGTAAAGCGATGTTCTAGGTGTTTCTAGTTGTACGACGAACTGGTGCGCTCCTGCCGTCTGTCGGGACTGTCTGACAGGAGTTGCCAGGGGCGGGATTATGCGGGCAAAATCCTGGGAACATCTGCCGTGAAAGTATCTGTAAAACAGAGACATCTCGACCACATGTCTGCGATGTTCCAGACTATCCAAATTCCGGGTCAACTCCGGATCGCCGACGAGACGCACAGCCCTCTTCTGAATGGAATCCAGCAGCTTTAGGGTATGCTTTGGTGCGGAACCCCAGATATGTGAGCAATATTCTAAGCACGGTCTTATTTGCGCTTTGTACAGCAAGAGCAACTGCTGCGGTGTATAGAGTTTTTTGTTGCGAAATAGCGCACCAAGCTTCTGGGAGGCTGATTTTGCGATGTTAGCAACATGGTCATGCCATGACATATTGCTGTTGACCGAGACACCCAGCAGCCCGATTGACGAGGATGAAGGAATGGTCGATCCTGCCATAATGATGTCAGGGCCCGCTGTATTGGCCCTCTTAGTAAACGTTGCTGCTTGGGTCTTTGCTGCATTGAACTGGACCAAATTTCGGTCGCCCCAAGTTTGAACTTTCTCCAGGTCTTGATTAATTGCTGTAATCTGCTCCTGTCTGCGGTGATGAGTCTCAGTCGCTGGTAAGGGTTTTTCTGATCTAAAGTGGGAGACAAGGGTACTGTCATCTGCAAAACTGTAAACAGGATTATTTGTTTCGGTCAGCAGGTCATTAATATAGATGAGGAACAGAGTTGGTGAAAGTATTGCGCCCTGAGGCACGCCCGCGTTGATGGTGAATGTGTCCGAGATGTGTCCATCGACTG
Source organism: Pissodes strobi (assembly GCA_016904865.1). Taxonomy (NCBI): domain Eukaryota; kingdom Metazoa; phylum Arthropoda; class Insecta; order Coleoptera; family Curculionidae; genus Pissodes; species Pissodes strobi. The sequence continues at coordinate 49,637 of MU189560.1, read as the reverse complement.
CAACGTGTAGGGTTCGGTTCTTAAGGAAACTGGCCAGCCAGCTGCAGAGAGAGGCAGGCAGTCCCAAGGACGGCAGTTTGTTGAGCAGTCCGTCATGCCAAACCCTGTCGAATGCCTTTGAAATATCCAACGCAATCGCTCGAGACTCTCCGTAGTTTTCAATTGCCCTACTCCATATATGAGTGACATAGGCCAATATATCTCCTGTCGATCTCTCTTTGCGAAAGCCGTATTGATTATCGCTGATTATTCTGTTGCTCTCGAGGTACTTGAGTAGTTGCTGGTTGACTACACGTTCCATGACTTTGGAGATTATTGGAAGCAAGGCAATTGGGCGATAGTTTGAGGGCGTGGTTTTCTTGCCTTTTTTTGGAACAGGTTGCACTCGAGCGACTTTCCAAGAGGATGGGTAAAGCCCTTTTCTGTAAGAAAGAGAAAAAAGCCTGGAAAAAACGGGTGTTAGTTCGTTGGCGCAGTTCTTTAGCACGATGGCAGGTATTCCGTCCGGTCCTGATGCCTTTTGCGTATCTAGTTCTTTAAGGATTTTGCGAATATCACGGTGAGAAAACTTGACTTCTGCCATGGTAGTGTTGATGTTCGGTATAGTGGGGAGAGTCTTGCCTTGGGGCACGTCTAAGGTAGAGTGCGATGAAAACATTTTGGCGAGCATGTTTGCTTTTTCCTTGGCTGTAGTCGCCGTGATGCCACGTTCGTCCGTCAAAGGTGGGAGAGACGTTTTTGTAAAGTTGTTACTTACTGCCTTTGCTACCGACCAGAAATTCCTGGAACCACTGGGGCATTGCAAAAGTTTATTCCTGATCCTTTGATTGTGTTTGTCCTTAGTTTCGTCGATCACACGCTTGCACTCGTTTCTCGCTTCGATAAAATAATTGCGATTTTCAGCGGTCTGATTTTGCTGCCAGTACTTATAGGCTTGTTGTTTCCTTCCTACAGCTCTTTCGCATCTTTTGTCGAACCAGGGCTTTCCTTTTGATGGTAACTTGATGGAATTTGGGATGTATGCTTCCATTCCTGAGGAGATTACTTGCATGATCTCTTCGCAGCAGTCTGACGGGTCGTCAGCGGCAAAGCAGACGTCGAGCCAAGGAAAATCTAGGTAGAACTGCCTTAGATCGTCCCAGTTTGCAGAATTGTAATGCCAGATTTTGCGAGGCAATGGTGGATCCTTCTGTATGAGTGGCAATTCACAAACCGTTGTAATAAGTTTGTGGTCGGAGGTACCTAATGGCGGACCAACTGTAACCTTGTACTGGTCAGGATTGGTGGTCAGAAAAAGATCCAGGAGGGCGGCGAATTCGCCCCTCTCTGAGATTCGAGTTGGTTCGTCTACAAGTTGAGTAAGCCCGCAGCTGATGGCAAATGCTTCAGCTTCTCTACCTTCGCTGTCGGTCTTGTTGTGATGTTTGAGCCAGTTGGTGTTGTGGGCATTGAATTCTCCCAGAACGATTATTTCTGAACTGGGGTGATCGACCTGTATTGAGTCAAAAGTGGTAGATAGTGTTGAGAAAAAGCTTTGGTAGGCTCTATCGCTCGGAGGGCGATAGAGACAACATATAAACTTGGTTAATCCCTTGGCGGTGAACTTGAGCCACATGACGTCAAGGTTGTTCGGTTCGAGTGTTTCCTCGCGGTGACATGAAAGGTCGCTTCGGACAAAAAGGCATATTCCGAACTTATATCTAAATCGGGTATGTAAGTCGTAGCCAGGATAGAGGTAGTTCACTGTTGTTGTTGTAGAACATACTTGTGTTTCTGTAAGGGCTAATATGTGTGGTCTATTTGTTTGTAGATGTTGGTGTACCGAATTTATGTTTGTATTTAGGCCTCTTATGTTGCAGAAATCTATTCTAAATTGGTTCGGTATCTTTGCTGTCTGTGAAATGCGGAATGAAGGGCTCCCAGGGCCACCCAGCGCCCGGAGATCCGAATGGCCGGGGAGTTTACTTCCGGAATATTTTGATTCTGGAAGCACCATCATGTCCATATATTCCTACTGTGGAACCCGGGACCGCCAGCGCGGAAGCGGAACGTGATTTGGGAAAACCACTTAGCGCCTCCCAATTCTGGTGGGGTGGTCTTTCACCGGACGATGCGAGTAGGCTTATGCATCTACCACCTAGGGCCGCTTCCACTCGAAGCATCGGCCTCAGACTCATTCCTTCGGCGGTCCCTAGTCTGACAGGGGTAAAAATGGGGTTTGTTGGATCACTCCCCAGTGAACAGCTCCAGACTTTGTACTTTGGTGTTCTCCAGCCTGGAGGAGGACGATGGGATTTGATGGGCCACATCCCGTGGCAACTCGGAATGGTGGGGGCGTCATTCCCCGTAATCAAACTGCTCTCACCAGTTTGACGTTCCTGCCAGCCAATACAATGCAGCCCCTCTTGTCACAAACTGTCACTGATCGGCTCCAGACTTTGTACCTTGGTGTTCTCCAGCCTGGGGGAGGACGATGGGATTTGATGCGCCACATCCCATGGCAACTCGGAATGGCGGGGGCGTCACTCCCCGTAATCAAACTCCTCTCACCAGTCTGACGTTCCTGCCAGCCAATACAATGCAGCCCCTTTTGTCACAAACTGTCATTGATCAGCTCCAGACTTTGATCATATTTGATCATATTTTCTGAACATCTCATCCCCCTATTACTGACCCAAACCAGTAAGTGTGGCAGATGTCTAAAATTTAAAAAAGGTTTGTTTATGAAAAAATGCTTTAAACTGAATCATAATTCTTTAAGCCCAATGTCGTCTCCTTTTGGATCCATCAAACAATTCAAAAGATAGTCGTTAATAAATGTGTAGATATATATAATTTTTGCACTCTATTCTAAACGTTATTCAAAAGTATTATCATTTATTTTTCATATTTTTAGATCTCATTGTAAGTGTTTCTTAAAACGTATAAAATATGCTTAGACCTTCTACAGGGCATCGGGCCAGTGTTATCAACTTGTTCCTCACGACCTATGCGTAATGCGTTCCAACAAATTGAAAAATAAATTACTTTAAGGTGCTTCAAGCATATTTCCTGTAATTCTTCTTGCAGTCTTTATTGATTTACAAATACGTTTACGATATACATAGGCAAGCAGGCCGCAGGAATAATGTCCCATGAAATCGCTCTTGATGAAGTTCTTTGCATTTCGACTTTTAAATAATGGATTATATGAAAAATGTTATGTGAAAATATGGAAAACTTTCATACATCTTTCCTTCTCCATACAGCAGTTTGATGGAAAAAATATTGGACATTTTTCTATCTAAGAGCAGCAGTCCGGTTTTTCAGAAGAGCGCTTAACGATTTAATCACCAGTGTTTACATAAAATATTAAATGCAATTAAATTGTTTGTCTCAATAAAATATCATTGTTTTAAAACAGATGACCGGCTTACAAATCTTACTGGTAATAATAGACCATCATAATATTGATAATTTGATAAGCTACGATTTTTCTTATTTATTTAACACTAACCCACACCACTAATTGTGGCCTGAAAAAGGCTCTAAATTGAATCATAATTCCTTAGGCCCGGTATCGTCTTCTTTCGGAGCCACCATACAATTCAAAAGAGTTGCGTTAAAATAAATTGGTAAATACATATTGTGAGCTACTAGAATGCATAAACTACTAATTAAATATCATCCTGTCCTATGTTTGGACTTGAACTGGGAAAATATTATGTAAAAATTAAAGGCAAATTGTAAACAACGCAAGGGGTCAACCCAATCTATTATAAATCTTAAACGTGCAACGATCTGCACATTTTATTACATACATACGCTAGACCTTGTTTCTCACCTAAACTAGCCCCCTGCAGGAGACATGTACGTGGGGTCCTAACCCGCAACCTTATTTCCTGTCCAAACCTGAGTTTCGCAGCACACATGTTCGTGGACTTGAGGGGTGCATACCTGGAATAGTAAAAGTCAAATCTACGCTTTGTCAGTTCTGAAAAGATAGTTTTCAAAGTTGAATCTGTTAAGTAGTTAGAGTGCAGTGTAAACTTTGAGTGTACTTAAGATAAAGCCAACCATAAATAAAACACAACAGAATTCTTAAGAAAACTATATATAATAGAACTGACGAAAAACGTATAAAAAATTCAAAAATATACCTCATTCAAAAGCACATGCTCATCTTAGTAATCGAGTATAGTGTAAACTCATTAAATTTCTGACCAATAGAGGTAGTATTGTTTTCTTATTAAGTCTTTGACTAAGAGACGTTGTTACTGTTTTATCTAAAGTGCTTTCTTTATCATCTCTGCTCACCTGACGTAGATCGATTCTGAATCTGAGCTATATAACTTGCTCGCCAACCAAGGTGTAGCGTCACGGCATACAGGTCGTAACAGTAAAACACCTACTAATATTCTACACGTGTCATTATATATAATTTTTGTGTTCTATTCTAAGCCTTATTCAAAGCTATTATCATTTCTTTTTCGTATTTTTAACAGCTGATTGCAAGCTTTTTATATGATGCTTAGGCATCTGAATCGCGTTGGATCGCAGTTTTATCAATTTATTCCTCACGACCTGTCATGTATTCTAACAAATTGCAGAAATAAATTATTTGAAGGTACTTCAAGCATATTTTATGTCATCCTTCTTTCTTTCTCTCTCGATTTACTAATACGTTAACAATTCCATTGAAGATGTCATAATTTTATTCGTTTCTACTTCTGAATAAAACGAAGAAAACTCTGAATTCGAAAAGAAAGAAAGTCGTAAACTGTAAGTAGCATAAAATAAAATGCTGAGATATCAGGCTTCCAGTCGAGTTCATTAACGTAGTTATAACTTTATAACTATCAAATAAATAAAGCAGATCATTCTGTAAAAAGGTTTGTCATTTATCAGATTAAAATAAAATAATAATGGTTAGTGAAATAGAAAATATAAACTGCAAGGGATATTTGCATTATTCATAGGTATTAATTTTAGAAAATAAATTCCTTTATTTATTAAGCTATGAAAATAAACACTTCTCATAAAATGTACCTAATATATGAAGCGACATTAAACAAGAATTGCACCATAAGATGGGCAAGCAGTGTTGCCACATACTTTTATTAAATTTGAGTTTAATATAGTAAACTTGGTAAACTGTAAAATTCAATTTCAAATAGTGATAAAAAACTAAGAATTTATTATTATTTCGACATTATTCAAAACCTGTCATTATTTAAATGCATTCAAAAGAGTGTTATCAAAATAATCCTAATCAGAAAATATGGCAACGCAAAGCGAATATGTCTACTGTTATTTTCATTGGATATACGCGTCACGTGCTCCTCTCGCGCCACCTATATTGTTTGCGCCTTACCGCCGCTTCTTCGTAGACTATATCTACAATACTTGATATACTATCGATTTTAATCGTGCTGCTATTTTCTTAGTTTCATACGTAATTAATAAGCTCCTTTAGGTTCGTTAAAAACCAGTTTTTTAATATATTAATTGATTATTATTTAGATATTTTAGAACAAATATTAATATTTTTATTATTTTTATACAAACACAGCAGTTAAAAACTTATTTTCATATGTTAATCAATCTCAATATGCAAGTTTGCATAATTTGGATTGGTCAAAAGCTCTCTATGGTTCAACACGTCGACCTTTTGTGTATACCTTTCTATTTTACACGAAAATTCCTATCTCTTTCGAGAATCTCAGAATATTTCGAGAATTGAGCTTTTGTAGATCGCCAGATGCCACAAGGGCATTTTCGAGATGTCTCAACCTTTGGCAAGTCAGTGCCTGCCATTCGCAGAGTAGGTGTTCTGACGTTTCAGCCATAGCTTGGCAGAATCTGCATTGTTGGTCACTGGTTTTCCCCATTTTTTGAGGTGGAGGCCATGTCCAGTGAGAAGGTCTACGATCAGTTTTATCTCATTTTTTTTTGTAGCTTGAGAAGCTTTTCTGTGTTGCTAGGCGAGTGAGAGATAAGTCTTTTGGCCTGTCTCTGCCCAGGTACATTGGCCCAATGTGTCTCTTTGCGGCTTTTTCCCAATTTCTGAGTTCATTCATTGCTGCCCTCTAGTGATGCCACAGAAAGGTTCAGGCCCGCAAAAGACAGTCTATGCACCATTCCATGCCAGCTGGTCAGCGGCCTCGTTGCCTTCAACACTCGTGCCCTGGTACACACGTTAGGGTAAATCTGTTTCTGTTTGTCAGTTGATCTGCAGCCCACACTAGCCGGGAGTTGATTCTGCTAGATGCTAGCGCTTTTAAGGCTGTTTGACTATTTGATAGGATATAGATCTTTGCACCTCTTAGGCCTCTTTTGCACATTCAGAGATGGCTATATTGATGATAGCATTTAGTTCTGCTTGAAATCTTGTGGGAGTGTTTCCTAAAAGTGCAGAGATGCGACACCTATGCTCGTAAAATCCGAATCCCACTCCTTCTTTTATCTGTGTACCAGACATGTGATCCCCTCTCTAGTTGTTTTTGTCTCCCTGTAGTATTGCGGTCTTCAATTACCACTTCAAAGAAGCGATCAAAGTGGAGTTTTGTTTTCATTGTGGCGGTTGGTTTGGTCATCGCCTCTATCTGGATGTCCTTCAGAATTTTAAGGTCTGAGTGGCTCTATATGCACTGGTCCATGCTTCCTTTTCTATGCACATGTGCAGCAGAAGAAGGTCAAGGTTAGTACGGTTTCCAGAGCTGCTGTGGGGCAGGTCTATCTGGGTGTAACAGGGGCTATCTGTTATACCCATACAGGCGAGCCTTTGTAGTTTTGTTAGCCTTCACTGTGTTGTTACTTCCTTTGTTTTTACCTATCACACTAAGCAGGCGTAGGTTATAAATAGGCTTTACAATAGTGTTAGAGGATCACCAGATGATAGAGGGTTTTAGACCGCATCTTCTACCAAAGAGTCGTCGACAGACCCAAACCGCTGCCGTTGCTTTCTTGATATTTCTTGTCAGGTGTGAGTTCCAGGTTAGTTTCCGGTGAGTATGAAGTCAAGATACTTAACCTCTTTTTAAAGCTCTACCGTTGTCCCTCCCAAAGTGGGAGCTTTAAGGTTCAGCTTTCGTCTTTTCTAAGGTTTTGCTTGGGTTGACATTTAGTCTCTCATGTGTACACCATGTGCTGACAAGGTTTAATTAACTTTGTATACGTTCTGAGAGAACGTTGCCATGCTTATCTCATATTATATAAACTAAGTCATCTGCATAACTTTGGACTTCAAAGCCTGCTTCAGAAAGTCTTACCAGTAAATCGTCAACAACCAGAGACCAAAACATGGGCGATAGGACCCCTCCTTGGAGGCATCCCTTTATTGCGTTGACTGTGACGGCTGTTTCTCCAATGGTCGCGATGGCTTTACGGCGGGTTATCATGGATTTTATTTTTTGTGTAGTGGTTGGTTCCAATCCCCTGTGAGTTGCGGCGCGCTGAATGCATTCATGTGAGGTGTTGTCAAATGCACCCTCTATATCTAGAGATGCACACAGCGCCACTTATTTTTCAGCCAGTGCCCTCTATATTGCGGACGAGATTTTGAAGAGCATGAGTGGTAGATTTCGATGGAAGAAGGTTAAGCTAATGGGGCGGTAAGACTTTGGTTCCTATTGTGATCGTCGCCCTGTCTTTGGTATGAGCGCACCTTAACTTTCCTCCAGTTTTTGGGAATGTATCCCAGTGCAAAGCTGGGTGTGAAGATTGATTGAATGTGTGGTAGTAGGCGCTCTATACCTTTTTGTAGCAAGGCTGGAAGGATTCCATCTACTCCCGGGGATTTATAGGGTTTAAAGCTATGTATCGCCCATCTGATTGTGTTTTTTTCAAAGATTTTGTTGGCTTTTACCCTTTTTCTAGACCGCTGAGCGGATTCAATGGGTTCGTCTTCTTATGCCAGCTCTTCTTTGGCAATTATGCTTGACCCGGGAAATTGTGTTACTAGAATAATCCTTAGACTTTCTTCAGATATTTCAGGATAGGTGTCTTGGGCTCTATTCTTTAATAGGCCGATTTTATTTGAGTGCTCCTTGAATAGTACTCTATGTAGACGAATGGACGGTGCTAATTCATCTATCCCTTCACAAAATGACGCAAAAGTTCTTTCGAATCTCCGAAGCACTTTGTTATTCTCGGATAGAGCTTTATGATAGTTATCCCAATTCCCCAGTCTTCTGGTTTCATTGAAGGCTTTCCTTGACTCAGTCTTTGGCCTGTTTAGTGTCTTGTTTCATCGTGGCACATCCCTTTGGCTTTTTAACAAGACAACTTTTTTCGTAAGAGTGTATGGAGGCTACATCAGGTTCCGCAGTAGTTAAAGCGGATAGCGGTTTGCCCTCAAGCTCTGACTTTAGATGCTCTTTGTAGGCAATCCAATCGGTAAGTTTATGCACTCGGTTGCTAACCATTTTAGTATTTTTAACGGATAATGAGTGAGTGTCCGAGATATGCCAGTTGGTTATGTAGTTTGTTATAAATGGGGTAGCTAGCGTTATATCTAAAACGTCTTTTCTTACCGCATTTATAAAGGTGGATTTGTTACCTTTATTAATAATGTCTAAAACCTCCTTAATGGGACTATGTGATTTCTGAGCGAATGCATTTGTGAGGTACCCTCAGACTTAAGAAAGGTAAACCTTGTCCGAGAGTTTTCATTATTTTCTAAATTTTTAATCTTTATTTTACACTCTAGCGCAGTCCCATTACTTGGAAATAAATATAAATACTTGACCCTGAGTAAGATACTCACGGTCAAGATTGTTTGTGTTTTTGATAAATTAAAGTAACATTAACAATGACAATTCTTAGCGAACAGATTTGTTTTATCTTCTTCACAATTATATAAGTTTTTAATCAAAACGTTTTAATTACTTATTATGCCGAGTAAATTTTAAATCTATGTTTAAAACCCACACCATGTATACTTTTTAATTAAGGAAGTGCAATTTTTCGTTCATATTTATCTAATTTATTATTTTAATGTGTTCTTTATGTAAAGGCTATTAACATTAAAACATCATTCAATTACGAATTAATGCACATACATATCTGTATTACTGAAAATTACGTTTATTTAGAGTTATTTCGAATCGAATTAGTATTAGGCACGTATTTGAACCTCTGATGCTCCGGCGGTGAGGATTAGAATTCACAAACCAATTAGCTGCTATAATACTATACGTGTGAATATATTTTAATAACTATTATTAGTTTAAAATAAGCTGAAGCTTGTGAATAAGGTAAACTTAATTAATTTTAATCTGATATTTACAAATTGTAATTTTGAGCACATTCTACTTTCCATTTGCAAGAGTTATGCAGTGGACTTCATATTATGGAACTCTTTGAAGTGAAAACTTCTTCCTCTTGTTTATCTTTATTTTTGATAGAATAAGATTTTTAGTTAATATAGAAATATATATATTTTTTTTGATATAAAAAATGTAAGGCTCAACACGAAAAATACAGTCTTAGCCAAAAATTTTAAAATTATTTTGTGGAAAACCTTAATAAAGAAGATGCCATCGTATTTCCATTTTGGTTTTACAAACAATAATATCTGCATTTCTCCAAAGAAAATTAGATCTTCTGATTGGATGTTATGATTTTTAGATTATTTAGCAATATCCATTTTGGGGAATAAAAATATTCACTAGAAGATTGATCAAGTAGTCAGCCAAACTTTTTTTTTTAAGTTTTTCTGAATATTTATTTAACCTTCTGGTATGCTCTTGCTTTGAACATCTTAATCTACGTTAACGCTGGAAACTCTCAATACCTGTAGACAAAAACGGTATTGTGTACTACCTCGATCTGCTTCGTTTTTGCGGATCTCTATTTATTCTTCTTTTAATTGAAAACCAATTTTATTCAAACAATCACAGAATCATAAAAACCGACGAATTTCTTTCCTTTTTGATATTTCTTTGTGTCATGTACTTTGGTTTTGAATATATTTTAGTTTCCTAATACTCCGAATTTGTTCAGAATACTTCTTCTTTTATTCCCCTTTTGAACGACACTATGCAGGTGTTTCCTAAGTGCATATACTTCTTCTAGTTCTTCATTTTCTACGTTCACAGTTTCTGAAGGGATATGTTAATTCAAATTGGACTGCTCCAACAACAACTCTACGAAAGGACAAAGTGCTCACAAAATTTTGGCTCGTGACGTCATGCATGTAGGCCTCTGCGATTTGTAGCGAAGATGTAGGAGGGAGGCTTGCAGGTGGAAGGGTAATGGCGATCGAGGCCCAATTATTTGCAACGTTGCCAGGCTACTACGACAGTAGCGAATATTACGATGCCCGTATATAAAGAATGTATCTCTGACATTACAATTTCTCCAATTCCTCCTACTGCAAAAAAACATTTTTCCATAAGATGTTTTTTCCTCTTTTTATAATGTGGTATTTCGTAATTTATTTATTTAATTATCTATTACTACTATTTTGTTCGTGCACTTACCTAAAATAATACTCTGCTTATAGAACCGGCAGCAGCGCCTGAACCGATGTAACTGAACGAAGAAGGAAAACAAACGACAAACGATTATTTTTCAAAATTGCTGATCATGGCTGCGGTAATTAGTGATATTTTCTTAAAATAGGAACAATTTATTGCTTTGTTATGTGAGTGAAACTTGTGCCTAATATTTCGTTGTATATTTAGGTATACGATTTATATTGCTAGGCGTATTTTTAAATACGTAAAACCATATATTTCGGATGTTAATTTTATGCCCACCGGCCGATTGGTTTACATTTATAAGTTTTTGTTCGTGTTCAATTGTATGTATTTCTCTCGATTTCAGCTAGTTTTGTGTTAAGATACTTATTGTAGTTATGCCTCAAAAGTACATATTTTATAATACTATTTTTTTAAATTATTTTTGGTATTAATAATTAAGAGAAAGTGTGAAATAGTTCAGTCTATGTATTTGTGTAATAACATTTTTTCAGTAATACATCGATGATGCCATATGGCAAGCACTAAGGCCCTATTATTAAGTGGGTATTGACTGCTCACTTTCTCCACTGCCAGGCTCGTGTTGTATATTTTGAAAACATTGGTTTCTTCATACTCTTCAGCTTCAAACTCAAACTGAGTTTTGGAGCTAGCTTCGACTGAGTTCATTAAACAATCTTGCATTTAGAATTTTTCGCTTGATTTTCTGTGTATGCGACAACTGACTTTGACTAAAAATTTATATAACCAAACAAATTTTCTAGAATTGAAATATTGAGAAACGTTCTTTAAAATTAAATATGCAAAGTCCGCCAATACAATGGGTAATAAACGTTATTCTATGCGTATTAAAAACAACTGACTGACAGAAGCTAGGTGTAAATATGAACATAATGTCCCAGGAGCATTTATAAAACATTATAAAACTTATGAGTAAAAGACGCAATACATACTATAAAGTTTCAATATAATTTCTCAAAGAACAAAATGTGCGAGAAGCGGATAGGATCAAGCAGTTGTTCAACCGAGAAATCGGAGACAAAGGATGAGTTACATTTGCCAAGTCAAATAGTTCGACTTGACCTCTTTTTATGCCCGAGGCACAGCATATTTCACTGAGTCCCAATAGTCTATGCGATCGACTGACAATAAGATCTATCGCGACAAATTTCTTTGGAAGAAAGACCTTCAGATATATTGATCACTTGCTAACTGACCTTCTTATTGGAAACATTTATCAACTTAAAAATTAACCTACGTTGGAGAAGGAAATATTAAGATTAGAATGTACAGGATTTGGAAATGTTTGAAACGCTTAATATTTTCAGCTTTCAATGAAATATGGGAAATCCATTAATCATTGAACACACTTTTAAGAAGTATTCACGACGCGACTATTTCAACCTTCTCCCTAATATCTTAGTGGGAACAAGGGTCAAATGCCATCACATTTGTCAGCCAATTAGACTATGTTTTCACTTTTTAAGTTTTGTGTCCGAACTTTTGTTAAAACTGACAATTTACATGGGCTTCAAATGTCACTTTCGGAAGCATACATTGAAGAAAGTTCTAACTTAATATATCTTTTAATTTACTCATAGAAGCACGAAGAGAAAACATTTATTTGGTTCGTGTTCTTTTCTGCCATGTATCTGAAGTTTCAGTTTACTAAGCTGTTCAAAAGTATCTACCAAATGCTTAAGGCGTGCAATCAAGTTCTTATCATTTAAGTAAGTAACAAATTTCCTTTTGCCTTCTTTTTTTAAAAAGTGAGCTCGAGCACTCGCACCACTACATTTTTCTTTGAATGACATCGAATATTTTTGTTTGGGAGATAAACAAATTATGACCTGCATCCATTTTAGTGAACAGTTGATCGTGGAGAAAGCTTCCCCTTTGACAAAAATTTATAATTTAAATCGCTTGATCCAGAGCTATTCCAAGTGAAGAAAGGAGTATTTTTGAGACGGGGCGGGGGCAGTGCTAAGTGCTACCAGTTACCAAATAATTTAATAAATTATCTTATATAATTGTCTTGGTTGTGAGTTCCTCATTGGTTGAGAATCTCTGGACACTTACTACTAGTTTCTTTCTGTAGCTTTCCAATAAGATATAAACCCAATCTTTACTCGACATACTTTCTTTGAATCTCGTTATAATGCGGCTGTTGCTATCCAAATTTGCTAAGTTCCGTATATCCACAATACTTAATTCTCCACACAAACTGACAAGACTTGATGAAAGATTTTTCTTAATTTTCGGAGAAGGCGATTTGTCCTCCCGTTTTACTAGAGCTAGCACTTACTAGACTCAAAATAAAGTTTCATTATTCAACTATATAGGTCTCTACAAGTTTTCAGCTTAACAGTCTACTGCATGCACAGCGTAGGAAGTGATGTCGTGCTGGGCCCCATTAACAAAGGTCCGCATTACTGCTAATAGTTTAAAATGAAATCTGTGGGTTCATACAGATTAAATGGAAAGTTTGAGAAGTCGTTACTCGGTGCATGAACCGTATACTTGGAAAATTAAACTGGATGTGCAAATTATATAAAAGTGGATTATATAAAATACATTAAGTGACTTTATAACTCCATCATTTCGTAACTCTCGAGTTTGTGAAATATGTGCCAACGTTGGCAACGGTAAAATGGATTTGCAATTAATTTATGTTTGATTAGGGCGTTTGGTACGTATTTTTCGCATTACTTTTTTGGCATTATACGTTCCTCCATTAAATCCTATATGACAGAAAAATCCATTCTAAGGGTTGGGCTAAGTGGTAAGCAGATAAGATCAATGTTGTTTTCTTGGCAATGAGTTACAAAAGCGTCAGTAAAATGGGCGATAGATTGTTCCCGAGTAATACTTTGCATCCTGATAACCTTTTTACATGCAACAAAAAAATGATTCCACCATGCCTCTGCATTCAACCATTCATGATGTATCCTGTTATAACACGATTCAGAATTACAGTACCTCTTCTTGCAACATGGCTCTCGTTTTCGTCATATTTGTATCCATTGAATTATTTTTAGCATGCAAACGAGACATTTCTTGTACAGAGGCTTTCTGTCTGCGCCCATTGTGCTCCCACTAACATACCAATTTAGAACGGCAACCCGAAGCCCGATCTTCTTGGACAAGGGTCATGGCTGCCTAGGCTGAATCCTTCTTATGCTCTGCGGATTCGGTAGACAGGCCGAAGGAAATCTCTCTTATCCTAACCAACGCTGGCCAGTTGGTAAGTATATGAGTGGGCACATTCCGAAATACGATATGCAGCAGGTGCAAATATCTGCTCAAACGAAACTATCACAAGCCTCGTCCCCTTCTATAAAGCTACCTTACCAGATGTTGAAACTCCCATAATACTCAAGAAATAAGGCAGGCTAGTTTGTCTTACTTCAAGTACCATGATCAGATCCCTAGTAGATATAATTTCTGCGTTCTACGCCCTCCACCTCTGAAGGAGGCTTGTCGCGGGAAATTCCTTAGGTGTTCGGCGACTGGAGACATGACATATCTAAGGGCGCAGCCATGTGATGTATAAAGAACCGCGCCCCTCCAAATTCCCGTCCATAACGTCACCGTCAATGATTAGGCCACTTGTAATGTACGTCATCTTCATGGATTTATACCAGTTTACTGGCGCCCCTCCTTAAATTCCCGGCCCACTAACCCAAACTAACCAACTTTATTCGCTAATTGCTCATTCAGCTGGTCCATATGCCTAACTGACTCAGCCGTTTGCAGTTTTGTTCTTTTTAAAGGCGAGGGTTAAAGTATATGGCAGTTAGAGCGGGCATCACTAAATTTTTACTACAAGAAATTTATTAGAAATTCTAGCTTGAATTATAGCCTAATTACAGTTTACAAAATAAATACCAGGAATACAAACAACCAGTTTATTAAAAAAATACTACTTGGGTAGAACAATCTACTTCCTTAAAATTTAGAAGATTTTCTGACTACTGACGGTTATTATTATGCTAAAGAAATTTATGGACTGTCGCATAAGCTGACTTATTTATGCCACCGGTGGTAATTAATGTTAAAATTACAATTATATTAATTGCTATGGTAATTAAGTTTCATCTTAACACTCTGACACTAGAAATTACAATAATCAAGTATCAATTATACGATTTTAACATGGTACTCACTGCGATTAAACTTCAAATCAAAAAGTAGCACTAATTATGGTACTTTACCAAGTCTCTGATCAATAACTTAATATTACTAATTGCTATATAAAAATCTCAATAAATTACCTCGATACTAATTAAAGAGAGGAGATATCTTTAAAAGAATATTTTAATATTACCCAGTTACTATTGCTTACATATGTAACAAATTATATGTTAAAATTAGGGAATAAATATCCACTAAACTACGCTTAGCTTATTCCCTTGGCGGCTGGAATATAGAAAACTTCTAAAATGTCTCTAAAATGCTAAATCCAAACTAAAAGGGATTTATTGAATAAAATATTTATAATTAAATATAGCCGCACCAAGTAAGGAAAATTGAGTTCAATTCAAGGCGAAACGTTCAATAATAAGGTTTAAATAGTTTTAATTAATTTTCTGACATGGGTTTGACAAGCAGATACAATAAACTTAGCATAAATAACCTAAACGGCCTATTTTTATAGCACATATTAGGTATTAACGAGAATGAAAACGATAAATGGTAGGGCTTTAGAGGACTGCCTTGTACAAAAAATAACACTAGGTAAGGTTGAAGAACTGAATCTCACTATTTGTTGAAGTAATATTTCAGAATATACTTCGCGGTAATTGTCTTTAGAGTTCTCACTAGAAAAATTTAAGGCATTAGCACGATAGAGCAAGAACTAAATTGTAGATACAGGTATTGCTAACACTTAATAATTTAAATAGATGCTACGAGGACTCGCCGATACCTTCAGCCTTTCGTATGTCCAAATCTACTGGACTGGACTCTAGGGTAGATGGACGAGCTAGGTGAACCTCTCAGCTGTGAAGAAAATTTTTTCCACAAAACAGGGTCTAGTTAATTAGGGCAGGGTCCACTTCGGATAAGACGGCAGGCTCCTGCTCATGGAAGGATTTTCTCAGAATAAATGGGCATCAGTCCCTCGGAAAGACCCTAGTAAAATGACAAGTTATTTTTTAACCCTCTACTAAAAAGCACAGAAGTCGAACCTACCTTTTAAAATAAAAAGATTATCACATCGCTTTGACACGATGTCACAACAGCATAGCCGGTACTCAAACAAAAGATACGCGTTACTACGCTTTGTAATATTAACAAAACATGCTATCTGGCAATCATTAACCAGCAGTTGAAAACTTAATTATCATTAGGCACCTTCATGGACGGAGGTCCAAAACAAGGACCTTCAATTATCTCTACCTTCGATATATCCCATTTTCATGCGCATATTCGGAAGGCGCGGTAGGAGTACTGAAATCCACTCGTAATAGTAATGTTGTCGCCATCGATACCACAATTTAACGGATACACAGAGAAAATCGCGATATAATATTCAGGTACAATTATTACAACGTTACAACGGTAAAGGATTAGGCTACTACATTCAGTTAATATAGGACCTCTTCATAAAATTATGCCAGTTTATTGGTGATCGTCCTTGGGGATTTGACCCTGACCTCCGGATGCCATCTGTCAGTCCACTTGAGCGGTATCATTTTACGGTTTAAAATATTAATCCATGATCCCTCATGTCATAAAATCCTGACCATCCATGGGCTATATCATTTTAAGGTGTGACACCAGTGAACTATCCTAACTTTTGGTATCTCTCCTGGCATTTGTATTCGATGTCATCATCACCACGATTATCCTATTATTATTAATACCTAACCTAGGTTTCAACAAAAACCGAAAATACCTAAAATATTTCATATCAGGTATCAAATTGAAGGAGAAAAATCAGGATAAAACGTTATAGACGAGGTCCTTTTAATTTATCTGGTAGGCGAAAAACAAATTATTTGACTTCGTAAAATCAAAAGCTATTCTTAATTAAAAATACATCAACTGTAAGCAATTGGACGCTGCATCACATATATAATAAAGACATCAAAGATATTATAATGCTCAACAAAATATTTCTCGAGCTTTTCTATTACACACCGAGTTTTGCTTTAATCTAGCGGCCGTAGATAAGCAGGTGTCGAATAAAGATTATTTCAATATTTCATATACGAAGTACATGCTATTTTAATCAGTATTAATTAAATAGTGGGTTTGTTTATGATGCAGTGCAGTTGTATAGATAAGTTTGTCGGTAGATATTACCAGGATGGGTTATATTATTGTGTACTCTCCTGCTTTTATTTTTGTATTGCGGTAACATAATTTATTTGCTGAAATATGGCTGTACAATTCGCCCTAAGAGCGTTGATATTTTCTGATCAATCTTTCCATGTATGTGCGATTAATCTCATGCCATCAAACAAATTTAATCATAAACTTACAATGTGTTATTCTAAATAATTGACTTTGAGACAACTCCTCCAGAGGTGTCAACAAATAATATAATATCATCAATTTCGACTTTCCGATCAAACTTCTGGAAATTATGAATGCCAATAAAAACTACTAAAAATTTAAAATTATTTTTTTCCACAATACATTATATTATCGAATTGACATGCATATATGCTATTAGGTCATATTTTCACTACGGAACCTGGTGGCGAAAGACGAGTCAACTTAATGATTAATCTCATTCCCTCTTATCGTACAAAACAATGAAAGGCATTTCTCTTTGCAAGCCGCATCTTTATGTATCTGCCAGCATACAGGACATTTCTGGAGAGATTTCTAAAATCACCCTTGTGTATAGTAAGAATTGTTCGTAGAAGATTTCGTCACTTAAAAGTTAGTAACGTGCTAACTAAATTCAACTGTCCCCTATTGCAAGAACTGTTGCTAACTATTTCGTTCCAGTTGCCATTCCTGGACTGCCCGACATTTGCCTTAGTAGTTTTTGCAGGAATGCAGCCTTCATAAAACTTTTAGTAAAACCTCAGACTAGTATTTATAGTCTGCGAGCTGTACAGTTTATAAAATGGGTCAAGTAATACGTAGGCTAGTTTAGATAAAAGCATTGCGTAGCTATATTAGTGTTTAATAAAGTACTATTCGTAGCAATAAAACACATTTATTCCAAATGTTGTAGAGGAAATAATATAATAGGAACAATTGCAAAAGAAAAATGATGTAACATGAAACCAAAAGAAAATTACTAGAAGTGGCAGCCGTATCATATTATTGTAAAATAAACTGTGATATTGAATAATTGGCTAAATGCATGAACAGGTAAATTACAGAGGCATAAAGGAACGAAAAATAAAAACTTACTCTTTGTTTTGTCATCCAATCAACAGTAATTTGCTATAATATGTTTTAATATGTGACTTGAAAATTAAACCATAAATTAAAACAAAAATTGCCATTTCCATTCTAATATTTTATTTATTTAAAACATTTCTAGAACTGCTGTTGTTACTAACTACACTTAGTGAATGCTTAGGAAATGTAAAAAAAACGAAAAATGCCCTGAGGGTTTGCAAGAAAAAACACAAAGTGTTATAATATATTCGTACTACAGATCGTTGACGTCAATCAAATTTAGTTAAATCTGTGGTGAACATAAATGCCACTCTTTTAGAATTATTTATTTTCATTTATGAAATGGCTCAAAACAGGAAACACTCAGGCCTACGTTACATTTAGTACAAGCAAGACTTTTTCTCTTCTTATCCGCATCCGCGTGCCACAAATCTTCTTCTGCTTCCTTTTTGAGGTAAATGCTTTCCAAGGTCCGAAAACGTAAATGAATTTTCCACTGTAATCATTCTGCCACTTTTATTTGATATCTTCAAACTACTAATGCCTTTCTACCTCTATCCCATCGGATGCAGAAGTCTGATATTAATTGGTTGGCCAGAGTGCTGCGGAACCGAACCTATAGAATCGTTTTCTGTCGGTTATTACTTCTTTGTAGGTGGAATAATACAAAAGAATTTACCACAGCGCAATCTATAAAGTAGTCAAATGGTTTGAACCTTCATCTTCTAGATTTTTGACTAGTTGTTTTAAATGATCTACTCCTCCCATATATGCATTCCAATCAAAGACATATTTGGGGCACGGTATTTCTTCTTTGACGTCTTCATGATTGGTACGTTTCACATTTGTTTTCGCAATCGTTTTATCCAGTGTATGGATGTGGATACAGGCATTTATCTTCGTTCTTTCCAAAAGGTCAATGAAAGATATCTAGTCATTGCATCCCTAAATTCATCTAGTTTTATTTTTAGTATTGAAAACACTACTGGGCGCATTTATATGGTAATAAAAGACAAGAGACCCAATACACGCAACATGCTCGAGTTAACGTCGCGCGGCACACGAACTTAATGTTCAGTGACGTGACGAGGTCGATCAGGCAGTGACTACAGCCACAGCTTATCCACTACCAGCTAGTCATCTTGCGGCGGCATCCTTTGATATGGGAAGTCAATAACCAAATTTTGCAAGTTTTAGAAGAGGGCCATGACTCAATATTGTTTTAAACGTCTGGGCATCTGAATAATACTCTTGAGAGTTCGTTTAATTTAAAATATGTTTTTTTATCGTCTAAAATCCGTTTAAAAACGATATTAAATGGCAAAATTTTAATTTTAAAGTCAACCGTGGCCACGCAGGGCACTGCCAGATAGGCGCAGTGCCTGACACTCCAACTTTCCGATTTTGGTAGAGATGACTAGCTAGTAGCGAATAAGCTGTGCTATAGCTTTATAATTTAATTGTTTACAAAGTTGTGCAATAAATAAACATTCGACAAGATCTTGATGCAAAGTCATAATAATATTTCGGGTTAGTTTGGGTTACCCTTGGGTTAGTTTTGGTTAGTTCTTGTTGATTGAGCCCCCGTAACGAGCGAAGCGAGCGAAGGGTCATGCAAAACTACCATACATAATACTCCGGGATAGGGTTTGAAGCTTTAAATAAAACGGCCGGGGTCTGTACCTAGGCTCTTGTATATTGTAGTAAGTGAAACTGAAGCTGAAAATTCGGTAGAATCATTATTCCTGATGCATGGCTGATGTTATTATAAAAAGATGTAATAAATACTTTGGCTAAATCAGCAGATAAAAATTTATAATTTAGTTTTAATTTGTAAATATGGCTTTAATATTACCTTGGGATAGTATATAATCAAGTGTTTTTGAACCACAGCTGCACTGATGCTTCTATATTTTTTACTAGTTTCGTCCCTATTAGATTATTTTTTTCAAATAGCGATAACTCTGAAATACACGTATGACAAAATTGCAGGCCCTCATCAACGCTCTTCTGTCGTCCGCTTAACATTCATTTTGCTCGTGAGACTCCTGAATTAACCGTTGCAAAAACAAAATTTGGATCATCGAATTAAAAATTTAAAACCCTTTTTTTTACCACGAAGGAGCCCTTAATTTTCAAAATCATTTTTTAGAACGATTTAAGAACATACAAATGATTTGTATGCATGATTTTTATCGTAAGTGATAATTGATACTCCCTATATATAAATATAGATGATGAGCAAAAAATTCAACAATTATATGTCTAAAACACGATACATTAAACGTGTAATACTTAATAACTTTTATGTCTTATTTCTGGTAAACCATATTTCCTAGAAATTCGACCAGTGTGCGCCGGGTCCAAAGGTCACATGCCAGTATCATGCTAGTTTTCGCGCGGGGAAGGAGTTGACGTGCCTCCGCGGAGAGTGAATCTTCTTATCGTAGTTATTATTCGCTGCCTTAATAAACGGGCCACCCTTAACCTTAATGCAAGCGCACAACTCCACTCAACTGCAGGATAGAGATATTCTCATATACCATATGTTAATTCAATACCTTGACGCCAGCTAGGCATATTTGGTTCATAATTCCTTTACAAATTACCAATTTTTGTGGTATTTTAAAATGCGGTACTTATATGTGCCACTTGCCCATAAAGGGTTAAACTTTGAGTCAAAGTGGTGTTCTTGTTTCAACCATATTGTTAAGATAAAATTTGAATTTCTTAAGATATAAATTCGAATTGCCTTATTTGTTGCAATATTAATTAAGTTTATTTACTATATTAATTGTTTTACTACTACGTATAATTCAAATAAAAATCCGATTTGTTACTATAAACTATAAATGCACTTATCTTTTTAATAATTACTTTAATTCACTAAAAATATAAACTGAAAGATAGCTCAGGGTGTATAGGTTCGGAGCATGCTAGTTAAAATTTATTTCCGAGTGCAGTTGTTGTGAAAAGGCGCAAAATAAAAGATTAGAAATTTCAAAAAAACAATTATTCTATTTCCTTCTAAGGGTTGAAACTTAAGATTGTGTTGAATTTTCTTGGTGATAACTGCCCTTTAATCACTTTATGTTTCCTCCGAACTTCCTGGAGAGTGTTACTGAAACTTGCTGCAGTGCCTAGGATCTGTCCTGTGACGTCACTGGAAGCTGTCCTGGTAAGACGAGTGCGTGTGGACTCAGTAGCATGAGAAAAAAAAAAACAGTTTAAGGCAGTTAAAGAGTTCACCAAGAATGATGTTACAACTCTGTTTCAATTTGGCGGAGAGCGTCGCTTGTCTTAGCTTTGGCTTTTAATATAGAAATTGGCAAGAGATAGTTAGAAATAATTCTTCTCAATTAACAATGCCAAAACACGCTGAAGGAAAAGTTATGAGGCTTAATTAAATATGCCTCCCCCAATGTGCACAGAATTGTTTAGACTGTAGACAATAATTATGGTTTTAAATTAAACAGTGAACGGATTAAAAATAATAAATAAAATAAACAGCTATTTAAGCGGAAAAAGATTATGATGAACAATATTTCAATAAAAAAAAAACAATTACAGTAATCAGGTAAGAACAAAAGTGAAATCAATAAATTTAAACAGATAATCAGAATGCAATTATTGCCTGAAAGCTAATTTCTAACTCAAAAATCAGTTTAATTCAAAAACAAAGGTAACAACAAATTTAAATAGAAATAGAGAAATAAAACAAACAAACAATTATGATCTTGTACCCACCACGGTCGAGAAGGGCTTGAGAAAGTGCTCTTTAAATATATGATGTGACGATAAAATGCTTATATAGGCCGAACAATAACTAACTAGGCTTAACTCTGATTCCTCATATAACTCATAATACCCGATAACGATACCAGAGAAAATTAGACTGACTCTCCCACACTATCGACAGTTTTGATTATTAATTTCTAAATATGCTACCTCTAACTAGAACCTAAATAATGTGAACCCTATAGGCCACTTTGATCGATTCTTTGGTTGGGTTGCTAAACTAAATCCAAAATTCAATAACCCTGCTTTTGTAGGATCAGGTCCTTTTTTTTTCTTCTTATCCAAGAGCCTTAAGCTCCAAAAAAACACTATCCCACATGCCCTACAGACAAAAACATACCCACGGCAAAAGATAACGTGATATGTGAAACGATAGTAGACAGATATCAGATATTCATGAGCTTATTTAACATACCCATGGCAAAAGACAACGTGGTATGTGAAACGATAGTAGGCAGATATCAGAGATCCACGAGCTTAGCAGTTTTATTCTGGCCCCAGAGTTTACGCTATAGAAAACTTGAAATAAAAATCAGATAACACAAAAAATAACAAAAACTCAAGCCTACCTTCTCAACCTCTCACAGTGGTCGTCGGTGCACGATAGATCTAAAATTCCTGTCCTACCTTTCCATCAGAATCACATCTCAAAAAAAAAACTGCACGACGCGCAGTCGTCACAAATATTTTACCTTTCTACCGTACGAAGCGACCGATTTTAAGCATAAAATATGATCTGCATATTTTATATTATTTAACAATTTTAAATAATATACTACTGCTGTATTTATGTAAATTCAACCCATAATATTAATTTTCATTTAACATTAACTATATAATTATCGACTAATATATTTAAAAGACAAAAATTAGTTTTAAATGAACTTTATGGGCAACATAAGAATTCATTATTTATTAATATTTTCATACTATTTAATGCGGAACTTTCCACACTGTTGCTACCGCGTCGATTCAGACAGTAATTCAAAATAGGTTGAAGATGAAAAGTTATTATTTCAAACCAAAAATAAATACAAGCGAACTCGGAACAACCTAATGTTACGGAATTGTTAAAATTACCGTAACAATATTAGGGACATATTCTTAGCTTTCTTAAAATCTGACGTGTGGTATATTCGACAAATTTACCTATAATATAAAAATAGAATATATATAATGGAAATTTAAATAAAAAAAGATATGCTAGTGTAGAAATAGTTGTTGAAGTACGGAACGAAATTCTTTAAAACCAAATCCTGTGATCATGTTATTACTAGCAATACACGCTACTGATCCTGTTTTTAGTTACGTTAATGGTAATAATTTAATAATGCTTAAAATATTATAAACGCGTTAGCGTCCTATGCTAATGAAGTTAATATTTAATAGATAACGGAAGTAAACATATAAATGATAGAGAAAAACATTAAGAAAATATGAAATTTCTTGCAAAATCGGCAAAAGAAACAGTTTCATTAATATCTTCAAGCAATATGAGCTACGTCCATATCGTAAGCCACCCTCTATTGCAATTATACATTCATGTGTCACTAGCAAACCAGCGTTATATTTAGCATTACTTATCTGATTTATTATTATTAACTTGATCTATATTAATTACACCGTTCTTTTTAATTTCCGCGGAAGTTATTTTTTATTAATAAAAACATTTATTGTTTCAGGATGAAAAATATATGCAGAAGTATACGCCTTCAACAAATGGATTGCTACCAGACTAATATAAACTAATACTTTAAGGTAATTTCTTATTTTAAATACCTAAATCCATGCGTTTCCAAATTGAAAGAAAATTTGTTAAAATGTCTTGTCAATTCCAACGCGATAATGAGACTCGCAATATCTACAAGCAAAAGAGGTTTTAATTACATTCTGTCGGATCAAGTTGAAAATGACATTTAGACTTATCGCTGAGCTTAAGGATATTCGGAATCGAAACTTTTGGCGTCCGTTTACTTCGAGTTGAACAAATTAATAAAGCAGATCGCATCAACGATGCCAACAAATAGAGTTAAAGATATTGGGAATCGAAATTTTTAACGTCTGTTTATTTCGAGTTGACCATGAATCGCTTCGATGTCAATAAATAGCCTTAAAGATAATCGGAATCGAAACCTTTGGCGCCCGTTTTTTTCGAGTTGGCCAGACTAGTAAATGTATCACTTCAACGATATCAATAAATAGACTTAAAGCCAATTGGAATCGAAGCTTTTGGCGCCCGTTTATTTCGAGTTGGTCAAACTAGTAAATGAATCGCTTCAACGACGTCAATAAATAGAATTAGAGATAATCAGAATCGAAACTTTTGGCGCCCGTTTATTTCAAGTTGCCTAAATCAGTAAATGAATCGCTTCAACGATGTCGATAAATAGACTTAAAGATAATCGGAATCGAAATATTTGGCGCCAGTTCATTTCGAGTTGACCAAATTAGTAAATGACCCGCTTCAACCATGTCAATAAATATTCTTAAATATATTCGGAATAAAAACATTTGGTGCCCGTTTATTTTTAGTTGGCCAAACTAATAAACGAATCGCTTTAAAAAAGTCAATAAATAGACATAAATATATCTGGAATTGAAACTTTTGGAGTTTGTTTATATCGAGTTGGCTAAACTAGTAAATGACCCGCTTCAACGATGTTAATATATGAAATTAAATATATTAAGAATAGAAACTTTTGGCGCCCGATGTCAATAAATAGACTTAAAGATATTCGGAGTAGAAGCTTTTGAGGCCCGTTTATTTCGAGTTGGTCAAAACAGTAAGTACATCGCTTCAACGATGTTAATAAATAGACTTAAAGATATTCGGATTCGAAACTTTTGTCGGCTGTTTATTTCGAGTTGACCAAACTAGTCAAGGAGTCGCTTCAACGATGTCAATAAATAGAGTTAAAGATATTCCGAATCGAAACTTTTAGCCCCTGTTTATTTGAAATTGGCCAAACTAGTGAATGAATCGCTTCAAAAATATCAAGAAATTGACTTAAAGATATTCGAAATCGAAACATTTAGCGTCTGTTTATTTCTAGTTGGCCAAACTAGAAAATGAATCGCTGAAACTACGAGATATATTTAATTTCTTTCTATACTTCGTTTATAGCGTCTTTTGTCGCTTCTTCCATATGTGTTGTGGTATCCTTTTCATAGCTTTTTTCAGTAGTTAGTTCTCCTGCGTTCACCCTATGTTTATACTGAGCAAAATAATTTAAGAAGAGCCACACTTGGCATCATGCCCCTCCGATTTGGTTAATTTTTTGTGGGCATGTTACCCACCTAGAAGGTCCCGCAGAAATTTATTGGCTAACCTGTAGCTATTTTTCGTTTTTTTTTGCACATTTTTTACTTGAATTTAGGTATTTTCGATTACGCAGAGGTTTTTTGTATTAAGTAGCTGAAAATCAGTCACCTAGTGTAAAATTGACCAAGGAACAAGATATTGACAGATTTGACCTACGACAAATATCTCCGAAAATATTGGCCAAAAATTCTCAAAATTTAGCAGAAAAGTTCCAAATCTCAGGGAAATGTTCAAAAAATCGTTTCTTTGCCTAAACGAGGGTGTCATCTTGTAGAGAAAGATCCAGCGAATGCAGTGATCACACCCCCTGATTTTTAGAACGAACCTATCAGAAATTGCGCAGCTTCAAAGTTGGAGGTTTTTATTTTCATTTAAAAATCTCAATTTTTGAAGTGGGACAATGTCCGACCTACAGGCTTATTTTGCGATGTATCTGGACTTTCTGTAGGGCTGGGTGCGGGCAGCGAGAGGCTGTGCTGCAGCGCCGCAGCGTCCTTAGCCGGAGCGCCATCGCCAGGAGGGTTCGGGGTAGGCAAATCTGCTAAGCATGCGCGTTGGATAACTTGCCAACCCGGGGGCTTCTTTGTATAGAGCGTACAAGATCAACAATTTTTATAGCGCGACTATAATATAAATGTACAGGCTTTTCATATTTTGGGTTAGTTTTGGTTGGTTGCGCCCCCTTAGCGAGCGAAGCGAGCGAAGGGTTATGCATGAAGTATTCAAATATTTGGAGAAACGTAACGGGGGTATTTTAGCTAACAATTATATAACATTTATATTACAGTCACGCTATAAAAAGCGGTTTACTGGATGCTCGATACAAAAATGCTACCCGGGGGCTTCGGCTGCTGGCGTCCAGCGCTGTGCTGCGCGTATGGGTTAGGCCCTTCCCCTCTCTTCCCTTCAACCTCACCTACCCTACTGTCTCTCCCGGTCAGTCTCCTCTCACTGGTCGACCAGTATGATGAGCCTTCTTTAAATGATGCCCTCACCAAGGCTCCCAGACCATCCGAAACTTTGAGTGTTTTCAGTTGAATGTATGTTATTATTCGGCCGGCAAAAACAGATCCATTACAATGACCACCGACATCTACAGCGACGAATCAGATGTGGATGTGTCACTCCTTATGCCAAATCTGCCAGCCAACGAGCTAAATTAGCCAAAAGTCATGAAAACTGCAACAATTCCACTTCTACATGTGCTTTGTGAACTAGCGCTTGAAGAGAAGCTTAACAAAATGTATTTTACTTTCTCTGATCTGAACAAAATGTACACTCTGAGAAGTTTGAGAAGGCCCCATTAAAGGCTCTTATTATTTTGTTTCATATAAAAAAAAAATTAATTACTTTTTCTAGAACCTCATGTATCTCATTAGTTACAAAATATCAATACATTATTTAGACGGCCACACTATACCCCAGAAGTACCCTTGAGCATAGGAGAGGTACAACGGCACGAAACTAGGACATTGGTAACGCACTTCACGACGCCTAGTAGGGAGTCAAAAGATCTGAAGCCACCTGGTCAACTACGTGAGAGGAGGCTGGACGGGAAAGACTACAGGACGAGTGAGGTTGGAGGGAGGAGAGGAAAAGGACTTGGCCCGTGTACAGCACAGCGCCGTAGGCCACCAGCCAAAGCCCCCTGGTAGGCAAGCTATTCAACGCGCATGCTTGGCAGTTTTGCCTACTCTAAACTCTCCTGGCGCTCCGGCTAAGGGCGCTGCGCTGCAGCACAGCGCACGTTTGTCGCTTCCTGCCGGCTGCCCGCATCATACGCTTAAGGAAGGCCAGGTACATCGCAAAAGTAGGTCGTACATTGTCCCACGAGATCAAAAATCGAAATTTTGTTAAGAAAACAATAACCTCCAACTTTGAAGCCGCGCAATTTCTAAACGGTTCGTCCTAAGAATCTGGGTATGTGCTCATTGGATTCGCTGGTTCTCTCTATAAGACGATCGCCTCGTATAGTCAAAGAAAAGATTTTTTGAACATTTCCCCAAGATTTGGGACTTTTTTTGGTGAATTTTTAGAGTTTTTGGCCAATATTTTTGGAGATATTTGTCGTAGGTCAAATCTGTGGCTATATTCTTGGTCCCTTTTACACTAGGTAACCAATTTTTAGCCACTTAGTACTTAGTACAAAAAACCTCTGCGTAATCGAAAATATCCAAATTCAAGTAAAAAATTTGAAAATGGCTACAGTAATTTTTTTTTGCGGGACTTAATATTTTGGCTTTTGACTACCCTCTAGGTGGGTAACATGCCCACAAAAAATGAACCAAATCGGAGGGGGCCGATGCCAGGTGTGGCTAGTCTTACATAATTTTGCTCACTTGTTTCAGATTCGATCTTGGTCGATTTTCTAAACAAACAGAGATGTGCTCGTAGGCACCATAATTAACCATAGGGGCTAGTTCTAGTCATTTTGTAAATAAAACAAAAAGCTTTAGCATTATATAAATACTTTAATAAGTTATTTTACTTGAAAACAACTGGAAGCTCATAAATAAACAAAATATAAACATTAAATGATTGTACGTAGTCAGTGCTACGATATTAACAATATCAGTCGAGGCAAAGTATCGACTTTGAAGAATATGACAAAATAATACTATTAAAAACCAAAGCATTGCACAAACCTTTGTAATACTAAACATGTATATGATTATGAACGCTACCTTGCAGCTAAATACAGTTAAATGTTCGTTTAAAGTTCCTGCGGAACAGCCCAATGTGAGCTCGGTTAGCTGAGATAACTTTGAGATGAGATACAGCAACATACAAGCAATAATAACAGATAAATATTACCTTAAAGTCCACCTATAAGCTACTATGTACACAATATTCACCAATTGACGAGCAACGTTCAATTCGTTCAGCAGTTTATCTTCCAGCATAGGAAAAGTCACTTTAAACATTTACTAAGTCTCTGTTGTAGCTTCTATATACAATGTAGTTCAATTTCTTGCAGATATGAATGACTTGAATGTAGTGCTTTGAGATGGTATGCAGTTATATATGCATATGGCATGACATGGACGCCTTGTGGAATGCGGTTCTTGTACACGCAAAAATCATTACAACGTATGCTATGCAGGTAGCATAGGTAAGCTGAAATCCGCGTAGGGGATATAGCCTTTGTGAGAACTTGAGTGTATTGGCAGTGCCCAGTAGTCCTTATAAGGCCAGAGAATACTTGCAGACTAGTGCAGAGTAATCCTTATATTAGAATAAGGCCAGAGTATAGCAACCCAGTGTTATACTCTGATAGAGAATGTTGAACGCCCCTGGACAAGACCAAGGGAACGCTAGCACAGCGATGATACTGCGTTTGAGAGAATGTGAATGTGTCTACTTACTTGAGATTCGAGACAAGACTCAATTAATATTGGTTAGAGACAAGACTCTATTGTGAGAACTCCCATGGGCGACTGACATGGGGCGCTAGTATAGCGATGGTACAGCATCTTACTTGAGAGAGAGTGATTGCAAACATGTGAGTTCACTTACTTGGGTTTCGAGACAAGACTCGATTACTTGTGGTTCGAGATAAGACTCGATTGTAGAATTCCCATGAACGAGACTAATGGGGACTCCAGTACAGCGATGGTACAGCGTCATACTGAGATTAATGGCAGACAGAGTGCCGATAAATACCTTTTCGTAGGTTTGAGGACGAGCATGGCTAGATACCACAATTCACTTGAGTTGAGAACTAGAGGGATTATGACGGCTCAAAACGCGAAACTGCCCGGCATGCCGGCGGGAAACGGGAGCGCCCTCTTAAACTTAACATCAGCGATTGTCTAGCATAAACTTATACATTTTAACACAGATCTGGTCGAATTACGCTGACTAGGAATTATAAATTCGATTATTAAAGATCGGAATTTTAGTTACCCCTAGTTAATCCTAAAACTTCCTAGCTATAATGCTAGGAAGTTTTAGGTTGGGTGAAGTGGCTATCGTGTAGGATGCGCTGTAATTGGTCGACTCGGCGTAGGATACGCCGGCCGGGTTCAGATGAGTAAACGCGGTTACAACAGATGGCGCTAGTAATATCGCCGGGATACAGCGGCTTTTTGTAGCAAGCGCTGTGATTGGTCAGATGCCTTTCAAGGCCGCTTCGATTTAGCTTTCTAGACTGATTGAAGCAGTGGATAAACGTTGTAAACAAGAGATGGCGTTAGTAGTATCGCCATGGATTTTAATTTCTTTTTGGAATGCGAGCAGTGGCTTGGAATGTAAAAATTGTATAAAATTAAAGCATTAGATTTGAAAGCGTGTTCAAAATGGTTTTTGAACATCACTATTTCAATTATTCTTTCCGCTCAATACCTTTGACGAGAGAACTTTCTACTTCCATCATTACTTTTATTTATTTATTTCTGTTTCTATCAGGACTGGCTAGTCCTCTACTTTATAATAGTCAGGTATCATATTATGCAAAGTTGCCTTTTTACATTTCATAATACGTAGTTTAAGCAACCTTCTGTTCTGGTTGGTAGTTCTATATCATCCATTCTATTTTTGTTAAAAATAGCGCCCAAATATTAATTTGTACTTTGTGGATGCCTCTCTCTAAATTTTCGCTTAGACTTTCTTAATTGATTTAAATACATTTTGATTTATTAGAAAATCAAGTCAAATAAGCAAGAGCAAAAATATGATTTGCTTAGCGTGTCCAGTTTGGTGTAGAAGCAGAAACATAATAAAACAGAAATAACAAACACATGAAAGAAAAATATGAGTTACCTATTGGTTATTATGAGAAATATTCAAAATGTAGTTCGTCTGTTTTGATACATTTTTAAATTAATTATGTAATTCTATATGGATTTTGCTGCCAGCCTTCAAAATTTTAGGTGTATTCTCATGTAGGTGGTTTTGGAGAGAATCTCTAAGGTAATAGCCCAAAGGATTTGGGTCTGGACAAATTGTTGTCACAAAGCCACGATTTACAGTCCATTTGATTAAAACTATATGGTTCAATAATTCTGTTAACCCTCTCCCGCTATAAGAACACCATCTTGCTGTCACCATAGCTGTTTCAACATGTCGAAAGGCTCATTTGAAAAATAAATCTTGAAAGTAATTTCTTAACAGTTCTGTTGCAAGATGCTTTACTAAAGATAAGAAAATTGTTAAGAATTCATTCATTTCATTAAAATTCCCAAATAATATCGTTTCATCCAGGAAATATATTTCAGTATCATTGGACGTTGATTGCCTCTTTTACCGATATACAAAGATATGATATTATGATTAAAATATGAAATGCTATGTATATCCAGCGAATTTACATTTAATTTAAATTCCAGAAACATTCTATGAATCTGGTTTTGATAGGTACTTTGTTTAAAATATAACAGTCCCAAATAAAATGTTTGGGGTTTCTGAATAAAGTGCCATAACAAAACACAATCTCATAACCAGTGGCATGTGAGTGCCAGTTTCACTATTTTTTGTACCATATAATTATCTTTAATGCCACCTAGATCTTATAGAATAAAATAAGACAGGACTCCTTCGGTCCTGGCCCCCCGAGTGTAAATTTGCGCAAGCGCCAATTATAAGGCAAGCAGAAAAACCTAAAAAAGACTTTACGTTTCGATAACAAGTCTGCCTTCTGGCACTAAAGGTAATTAATTGAAATAACGATGAATTCGTCACAACACTATAGAACACATCTGCATCACTGTTATTTTTTTTAACATAATAGCTTTTGAGGTTTAAAAAATCTGACAATATTAAGCTGTGAAAATTCGTTTCCATATTTGCAACAATTCAACCCACAAATGCTAATAAATGCGAGAGAATTGTCTCATCTGAATGGACATTTTTACATCATAACTTTTCTCGTCAAAATCAGACTGGAACTCAGTAGTCGCTTTGAAACTTCAGTTTAAGATATAAATCATCGAAAATAAGCTGGGCGGGCGTGAAATCAATAATTCCGAATATAGATGTCCCACTGACGAAAAAAGCTAAATAAATGTCTGCCTTGCAATTGTTTGACGTGTCGCGATTTGTTGGGGGAAACGATATTTACGAAAACGGCGCGTGGGGAATTCGAAAGGATGGAAACGGAATTGCAAGTGAATTGGGCTATAAGTTTTATTTTATGAAATGTATTTCAATTTTCATTTCCTATTTTGAAAACGTGATCGTTGGAAAAGGTGCTTGTGTAGCTCGCGACAATAAGGAAATATCGAAATATATAACTAAAGTTCCGAGTTATATATTTGTGGTCCAATACAATTTGCAATTTATTGAATTGAAATTCTCAGCATATTTCTAACATTGAAATGACGTAAAAATAAAGTTTTATGTAGTAAATTATTACTTGACGTGGAAATTTGCTAATTAATATTGATAAAATAACTGCCTTTGTTTGTATAATAATAACTTGGTTTAAATTTACGTATTTTCTTTTATTTCATCAACATGGTCTTATATCATTAAGAGAATTTTAATAGTTTTAAGTTAGAAAGAAATTTCATCATTCTGATGATGATCTACTATTTTATGTTTATAATTCACTTAAGTCTTGTAAATGGCATTCACTTCTTGAGCAAATATGCCAATAAAAAAATTCTTCTATGTAGGGATTTATATTTCTCTGAGCTTCAAATTTCTTCATAGTAATATAATACTGGCCTAGCTGTAAAGTGCTATTTTCTAATTTACATATTTTCAAATGGAAATAAGCCTTTACACTATATCTTTGCTTTCAACAACCAAAACTGCCATTATCGCCATAACAACATATGCTACAGTACGAAAAACTGGTAAAAACTACCGAAGACGTTTTTAAAACTATGCGGTAATTTTTACATGGGTATCATACACCTCAAAGTTGTGAATGACCTTCTATTGAATTTAATTTTCGAGCAAACTTGCTAATAAAACCTGGTTTATATAGCGATTTATGTTTCTTTGTGATTAAGCCTTGTCTACAGTAATAAACTGAAAGGCATAGTAGATTTCCAGAGCAGTTCTCAAAGTTTTATGTTTTGAAATGGAAATGCATTTCATTAAGCAGTACGCCATTAATCTGTCCGACATAATTTGTTATTAAATTTCAAGTTGTTTTAGCTTTTGGCCCATCGAAAAATTCTGGAAAATTACTTCACTTTCTGTTCATATTTTCCACGTTGACTGACCAGCCGTAGATGCTACTAGATACCTCTTGATCCCAGGTACCCGCTGAGTTATTTTGACACTAAAATAAAAAAATACACTGTAGTATATACAAATAATTATTTTAAAATTAATTGGGGATTTATATGAACGTCATCCAACTTAAATTTTATAAAATCGTATGCCCAGAACCTGTTGTTTTATCTTCCTTACATTATTTTATAGATACAGAAGTAATTCTAATAGCTTAATGAGACTATCTATTATACCCACACTGATGATCTGATCATCTGGTTAATGATGTCTGCGACATTCATTGGTCGTGCATTGAGCACTCCATCTGATAGAAAGATAATGCGAGGGAAAAAACTCAGGGTCGACCTGGAAAAGGCCTTATTAGCACTATTTGCGAGGAAGCGTAGGCTGGGATGAATTATTCCAGTCATCAACATGTTCGGTCAACTAGGTGGTAATACTGCACTCTAAATTGACCTGAAAAGCGAATAATATTCTATGGGCTTGTAAAAGAGCTTTTGAAAGTGTGTGGAACCTACAGTCGAGGATCCTTCACTGGATTTACACGGCTGTAGTTCACCCCATTAGCACTCACGAGGCCATTGTATTTCGCAAATGGCCATGTCTATGACTCAGTTAGACAGAGTTGAGACAGAGAAATGCGTGAGAATTACAGGTGCAAAGAGGACGGTATCCATCAGGGTTCTTGCGAGACTGGCTGGGTTGCCGCACCTCGACCTATTCCTAGAGTGTGAGGCCTTGAGGTCTGTATACAAACTGAAAGGTTTCGGTTGTCTAAGGGATAATAATAAGCGGAGAGGATACACCAAATTCTAGAGAAGGATGGCCGGTCTTAGGAGTTTTGCAACTGTGTTCTAGGATGAGATGTATTCGATCAGCAAAAGCAGGTATGAAAGCCTGTTAAGATCCTTCACTCAGAGAGCAGAGCTGCTCTGTCGGCTCTTCAGTCTGATGGGGTTAATTCTGATGGCTGAGTCTAGAGATATCTTAGGGGGCTTAGCCGGGCATAACAGGGTCAGATTTGCTTGGGTTCCAGGCCACTCCAATGTTTCGGAGAACGAGCAGGTCGATCGTCTCGTACGTCAAATTCATTCATTCAAATCTAAAAGGAAATTAAGCATTTTTTATCCATTTGGCAATTAGAAGTTGACATATTATATGATGCTGGTAGAAATTTCGAAAACACGACGTCATGCACTGCGGGCAATAAAAACAGAATCATCTCATTTATTCTGAGTTTCCTAACAATATTCGCATCTACGACAAATTATTTTTTATCTGCACCTTTAGAACAATTTTCGACAGTCATAGTGGTATCAAAGAGAAATAGCACATTCGGCGTGATAACTTGAAAACGGAAAATTGGATCGCCAAAAAAAATTATTCTCCCTAAAACCATGCCAAATCTCACATTTTCACTCGGAGCCGTTTTCGGGAAAAATGCTAAATATCTCAAAATAACCTGAATGAGGAATAATAAATAGCCGAACGAAGACAAGATAGCTTTGAGCGTTACATGCTTTTCCGTAGACAGTTCAGTCCTATTTACTGCTAAGGAAACAGTGTGCTAAATGCGCCAAAAGAAGTTTTTACTTCAAAAAGAATTGTCCTGTAACTGATTTCCATTGTCCTAAATTTGGACAAATTTGCTCGAGAAATTGAAATAACACATTTACGAGGAAAATATCTAGAAAAGCCTATTAAGGACAAACAACCTTTTTTGTATATAATGTTCCCTAAGCAAAAGTTGACTCATATTTGTTAGGGATTTAACTTGTCTATACTAATAAACTGCTGTGTCAGGTTTGGGTTAGTTAAGTTACTATCTACCTCAGCGACATGATCTTAATTATCAAGATATCTACGTAAGTCATTCTAAATTTCAGATTTTTTGAAATTTTCCGACCCTAAATAATTTGAAAATGTGTCTAAATTTTCTAGACGTGTTTTATTATTATATGGCTATCATACACCTATAAGTTGTGAATAAAATTATATTGAAATACTTTTTCGAGCATATTGGTTAAATGGTTAATAAACGATAATTCCTTGGGTTTAAATATATATAAAGTAATATCAGAGTATAACAAACCAACGAGTAGCGACAGCTGGAGGACCAAATTTTTCTGCTCATGCGCGAAATAGGATTGATTTCCGTCAAACTGACTTTTGTTGTAGCGCGTCAGTTACGAATTCTGATAAGTGCGTTTTAATGTTGAATTATGTCGTAATTTCTGAATTTTAAAACTGAATAAGTGTATAATCATGCCGGGTATTACTTGTGCATATCGTGCCTATTCAACTAGGTCTGGAGATGGAAAATCTTTCTTCACATTTCCTAAAGACTAAAGATTATGACCGGTAAGTACATACCTAGTAACACAATGTAATGGTAAACTGTTCTAAGTTTTTTTATCCATCAACAGCATATATCTCCAAATTCTACATTGAGCAGAAATTTTCAAAAGTAGAATAATAATGTGCTTAAAAATTGGTCTCCCTCAATTAGAGTATGTTCCTATAAAATTTGTTATGATGTTCTCACATGAAGGGTCTTGGGCAATTTCCAGCAATATAATTCTATTGTAAAGGAATTAAATGATTCCGGCCTGTATTAGTTTGTAGAAGTTATTTGCTGTAAGGCCTGGGTTTGTTTAGTACGCCTGACATTTTTCATATGGCCATTCGCACGGCTTCTCTTAATCCAAGATTAAAGTTAAGGTGCTCCTTATCTGGTATATTTGCATCAAAAATACGCCAGATAAGGTGCACCTTAACTTAATCTTGGGTTAAGAGAGGCCGTGCGAATGGCCATTAGTAACCTAAAAAGAGAACCTAACCAACGATTTCTATTTCGCCGAAAAGGAAAAATAGAAGAGCGGTTCGGTTTGTGTAATCACAAAATATTTTGTGTGCGTAATGTAAAGAGTTTCTCGGTTAAATAAGTAGCATAACGTGTCTTTAATGGGTTTGAATCACAGATTTATACAATTTCTAGAGACACCTCTGGATACCTACTAGGTACATACCTAGATTCATAACAGAATGTTATCATTAATAACAATAACACACATATTGTGTTGATGTATTCCAGTATACCTTTACAGATAGAAGTACTGCATTCTTTCAAGGATTTTGTAAATGATGTATCAGAGAAGAACAGGTAATGTGGTAGTCATAGACGAGTTTATATCAATTAACTTATAACAAAATTACATCACGCTTAATATTTGGAGGTTTTGCTCTAGGTACTCTAGTTTTGCCAAATGTGCAGATGTCTAATTCAAATCCACTTACATTTTGATTGCGAATTGTAAAAGACACCACGCAGAACTTAGTTGGCATGCCTCGATGTGTTATAAATGATTCATTTACTGAGTATAATGACAGGCTTAAAATCTCTGCCCCCTGTATTTAGTGCTAAATTAATTTTTTAAGTTTTACAAATTACAGTTATGTAGCTATGTGAAGTTCACTTTGAGGAAACGTATTTTTCTAAGATAACCTCTGCAAGAAAGCACTTGGTACCTGATGCAATTCCTACAATATTTGGTCAATATCTACAACGGGCATTTGAGACTAGTCAAGGTTCATCTCAAGAACCACCAAAGAAAATCAAGATCTTTGCAGGTAAATCTTTATAGCAATTATTCATTGACATAAAAAAATGTAAGTATCAGTATTGTTTCTAATGGCACAAACTACTACAGCTATTTCGTTTGTCATTATGACTGAATTAGCAACAGCATTTTGAATTCCATGAGTAGAAAAATTTTATTGGTTGGATTTATTATTTACAAGTGAGTTACAAAACAGTAATTACCCTGACAGGTTCTCAAAATTCAGATATTTCACCTCATCCTATAATCACACTAATTCAATAAACAATATGTACTAGAAACACTACCGGCTTTATGAGTCATGTACTCAACATAAAGTACCTACTGGTATTTGTCAGACACTTTACTTGGTCTAACATGATATTGTTTGGCTTCAATTAAATAGCCTTACCCTTGTTGTTGATACTGTATCAACAATATCTTCATTCTCATTATCACTTTCAGGTCCTAGTATTTCAAAAGATGAAGAAACAAAATGGGTGAATTCTTGATGATATTCAACCAATGAACGTAAGACAAGAGAATCGTGTTCTACCTTCTCACCTTTCACCAACTATATATACTGAAATGCTGCACTGTCAACCAGGACTACACAAGAAATCCGTATATAAGGCCCTTGAAATCAAAATGAAGACAATCACTGATAAGGAAAAATACTGCATCCTTTGTATCGATTGTAGGCACTCAACTAAAGGGTGATAAACTTCGTACTACTTTAGAAGACTGTATTTTATATTTAAAGAATATATCCTTAAAAGTGGAAGGCATAACAAGTGACATGGGCTCGAATTTTATTGATTTGACTAAATGTCTAGGAATTACACCTGAAAATACAGAGTTTCAGGTAGGAGGTGAGGATAGGTTCTATATTTTTGACCCATGTCATTTAATTAAGGCCACCCGCAGTAACTTAAGGCATCACACCTTTTGCTTTCAGGGCAGAAAAACGTCTTGGTCATTTATTAAATGTTTCTATAATTCCAATAAAAAGCAGTTCTACAGGTGTGCACCCAAATTCACCACTAATTCTCACCTTAATCCCACAACTTTTCAAAAAATGAGTGAGTTATGCCGCTCAACTGTTGAGCCACTCAATTGCCAGTGGCATGAATACATATATGAGTTTGGGTGCACTTCCAAATGAAACTTTTGCAAAAATTTAAATTGTAGTAAAATTTAATAATCTATTTGATATCTTGAACTTCCTATCATTAAATAATCCTTATAAATTTGAGAATGTATTTGACGGATCTGATTCATAGTTAGAATTTTTAAACGAAGCTTTAGATTTTTTTTGCCAAATTTAAAGGTATTAAACAAAAATGGTCAAGATTATTAAATGTTGGTCTATTACAATAAGAGGTCTTCTCAATTTATGGCAAAAACTTTTAAACTGTAGGTGTAAATACCTTAAAACCAGAAGACTGATTGTTTAGAAAATGTCTTTGGAAGTGTTTCCGATTCCTTATTAATAATTTCTACCATGTCCATGAATTTCAAACTAATGAGAACATCATCTAAATTCTCCCTACAATTCATGTGATTTGAGCGGAAATAAATCTGCACAAATAATTTTCTGAAGGTACTTTGAAACTGTATTGCTGTGGGATTTATGCAATGGTCCCCGCAAGAGGGATTTTTAAAAACTTTTGGTTGTGCTGTTGCAAGTTTTAATTTTCCTTCTTGTTTCAAAGGTTCAAAAAATATACCCAATACGTTTGTAAATATAACTTATCGTAATTTAAAGAAATGGAGTACTATTAATAATAACAAAGAAGTTGCTGAAACTAGTATAGTAAGAAATATCTATTTGAGAACCGCTGAAAACATCGTACAATATATATTTTTCTATTACCTATTAAAAACCTCTGCTACACCTTTTCAGTAACCTCCAAACCAGGCGGGTCTAAGCTCAAAGTGCTTTATTTAGGTTAAAAATTTACATCAACCTAACATGATTCACGAAATACAGGGGACAGGGGTTCATTTCATTCAACGCGCCCTCATTAAAGGAAACTAATTATTTAAATAAAATCCCAAGAAACTATTGAGATTCCTTTAACAATAAACAGTAACATATATTTTTGTGATGAAAGCTTTCAGAAATTATTATCGACAAAGGTGACAGGAAATAGAAAAAAGGGGTAAATTATAGAAAAGCTTTAAATTCTACTATGAAACTTGAGCAATTTTCCACTTCAAGTTTCTTATAGTGTAGGCGCAGAGTCGCTTCCTATCGAGCCACTTCATGGTTTGTGTTCAGTTTTGATTATTAATTAAGTTAGGTTGGCGATAGTGATTATAAGGATGTAATTAATATCCATTAGCTTGGCGACAGTCAACATAATTGTTGTTGGTTGTTGTAGTAACACGAATTTTGACAGTAGTTTTCTTTTAATTCCTCTCGTTTTTTGCGCGAATTATTACTATTACTCTGAATACATGGATAAGTTCCCTACCCAGAGTTTTATTTCCTAACAAGAAGTTAGATGGTCCGTCGGCAAATCAAGAAGTTAGTTCTGGAAATTGAAAAGAATCCAGCGGCTCTCAAATATTGGTACCTTTCGAACCGGATTGAAGTAGCGGAGAGTAGTAGTAATATGATTTATTGACTGTCACTGTCAAAATCACGATAACAGCCACGAAAATAACACGAAGTTTTACACGAAAGTTTCCACGCATATAAGAGTTAAGCCACGAGAAGTTTCTACGACAACTAATCAGAAGTAGTTTCCACGAAAATTAAGTTATGAAAGTTGAGCCACAAGTATCCAGAAGTAGTTTCCACAAGTAAAGTTCACGACAGTTAATCCACGAGCAGTTTCTCGAAAGTTGTCACGAAATTTCTTCACAAGTAAAAAGCTCCAATGAAGTTAGGTCACTAAGGTCAATACAAGACAATTTTGTGTTCAAGGAAATCCAGTTTGCATTGCAGTAGCCAGAGTGAGTCTGTTCCAAAATATTCTTTGCTTGTAATTGAGATAATTTTTTTTTGTAGTAAGCGTAGTGGCGTCATGGGTTTAACTACCCATGGTAGTTTAAATTTTGCGCAAATATCTGCTTTCTTATCATTTACTTACCGTATAACGCTCGTATGTGTTTGAATTTAATATTGTAAAAAAACTCTCGATAAAAGTAATAGTAAAGATGACCGATGAAGAAATTAAAAACGAAATAACTCAGTTAAGGGCTGCACGAGGGATTTTAAAAGGTAAATTAACTAGATTTGAAAATTATTTACAAGATCCTGCAAATCAAAATAAAATTTCTCAGCTTGATGTTCGTTTGAATAGCATTGAAGAAGATAGACGTAATTTTGAGCAATATCAGTCACGTTTAGAAATGTTAGATAAAAAAGAACGCGAAAAAACAGAATCGTCACATTTTGAAGTCATAGGAGTAGCTTATGATATTTTGAAAAATCAAACGAAGGTTCAGCAGTCAAACATACAAACACAGGGTCAGGTTCAATCTCAAACTAATGCTAGTGTTTCTAACGCTCTAGGAAAATTACCCGATATAGGTTTGCCTGAATTTCAGGGGAAGTACGAAACATGGTTAAGTTTTTGGGATATTTACAATTCTATCGTTCATAGTCGAACCAATTTGTCTGAAACACAAAAATTTCTTTACTTAAAACAGTTGTTGTAAAGGGGATGCTCTAAAAACCATTGACAACTTAGAAATAACTGACAATAATTACAGTATTGCAATTGATACTCTAAAGATGCGTTACGAAAATAAACGTGCAATTATAAATCAGCATATAAATACAATATTATTCAAATTACCAGATATGACGCGGGAATCAGATCAAGGTTTAAGAAGTCTCTTAGATATTATAACACAAAATTTAAATGTGTTAGATAAGCTGAAGTTACCGGTTACATATTTGGATGCTTTGCAAATTCCAATCATTTTGCAAAAACTAGATGATAGAACGAAGCGCGAATGGGAAGGTAAATTAGATAACAATAGAATGCCTACATTAAACGAACTAACACAGTTTCTAACAAAAAAGTGTTGTACACTTGAAGCGTTATACAGCGAATCGCAAAGTCAAAATAATCAGCCTCGTAATCCGCATGGGTTTCCGAAAAATCCAAATTATAATAAATTTTTAAAAGGTTTTCCTAATTCTGGGAAACCAAATGTGCCTTTGACTCAACAGTGTTATGCAGGTTTTGAACGAATTTCATGTCCCATGTGCCAAGGTACACATTTTATCTATCAGTGTTCTAAATTTTTAAATTTACCGCTAAATGAAAAATATAACCACGTTATAAAACATAAATTGTGTACAAATTGTTTACGATCTGGGCATTTTAAATATCAGTGTCTTTCACAAAATTGTCGAAAATGTAACTTAAAACATAATACAATTTTACATGATGATAATACTAACAGAGGTTTAAAGGATCACGCTTCTAGTGGAAACGACAACATCGCAACAACAAAATTGAGTACACCGCAGTCTCCTCCCAAAACAGGTATCACACACGTGGTAAGAGAATTTAGCTCGGAAAACGGGTTGGGCGAGGGGTCTATGACGACACCGGAAGGCCGAAATTTACCGGAAAACCTAGACCAAAATGGAACGCCTGAATATAATAGTTTAGGTTCCATTAAGGGAAATATTGTTGGCAATATCTATGAAGTTTCACATGCTATGGTGAACCAGTCTCAAGTTCTCCTGTCAACAACAACCATATTGATAAGGGATTCTTCGGGAAAATATCATACATGCACAGCTCTTCTAGATTCGGGAAGTCAGTCGAATCTGATTAGTCAATCTCTGTGTGAAAATTTAAAGCTAAGGTGTAAAGATTTTTATATGCCTCTCGCAGGGATAAATCAAATAACCACGAATATTAAATTTAAAACGAAGACAAACATCAGATTTCGAATAAACGCGTTTGAAGCGAACTTAACTTTTTTGGTTCTACCAGTTATGACAGAAAAGTTGCCTTTAGTTGGATATTCAACGGAATTGGTTAAAGTTCCGCCGAATATACAATTAGCCGATGAACATTATAACCAACCGAAAGAAATTGATATTCTCATAGGCGCGAATCTTTTTTATGAATTGTTGGGATTAGGTAAAATTAGATTAGGAAAAAGGTCTCCAGTACTACAGGAGACACAGTTAGGATGGATTTTAACAGGGTCAATCTATTTAGGTTCAAGCGTGAAACAGATTTCGCCAAAATCAATTTGTAATTTTATCCAAAATGAAACCGATACCTTAAATGAAACATTAGTTAGATTTTGGGAAATCGAGGAACTACCGCAAAAACAACTTTTATCAAAATAAGCTCAATATTGTGAAGATCATTTTAAAAAGCATACAGTAAGAAATTCGGATGGTAAATTTATCGTAAAATTACCATTTATTCAAACGCCCGAACAAAATTTAGGAATGTCCAAACAATTGTGTCTAAAACGGTTTTTAGGTATGGAAGCGCGTCTTAAACGCGATAAAAACTTAAGTATTCATTACAAAGAATTTATTACAGATTATGAACAGCTCGGTCATATGACATTAAAGTGCACTCTGTCTGAAGACAGCTCAGCTCAAAGTCAGTCATATTTTATTCCGCATCACCCAGTGGTTAGAGAATCCAGTTTAACCACTAAGTGTAGGGTAGTATTTGACGCTAGTTTTGAAACGGATAACAATGTGTCTCTTAATGATTTGCTATGTTTAGGTCCAACCGTTCAAGATGATCTATTCTCAATAGTGCTTAGATTTCGACTTAGACCTGTTGTTTTAAATGCGGATATTAAAATGATGTATCGCCAAATTTTAGTGGATCCTTTTGATCGCTCTTATCAACATATTTTGTGGCGTCATAATGAGAAGGATTCAATTAATGTTTATCTTTTAAATACAGTTACATATGGCACGAAGACTGCTCCATATATTGCTCAAAGATGCCTTAAGCAACTAGCAATAGAACATCAGGAAATGTATCCACGAACTTCAAAAGTTATTCATAATTCATTTTATATGGACGATTTAATTATTAGTGTAAATTCAACTCAAGAAGCTATAGAAATTTATCAATAAATTACTATGATTCTTTCACAAGCCGGGTTTGATCTAAGAAAATGGTCATCCAACGAAAATTCAGTTTTAGATTTTATAGCTAAGAACAGTACATTAAATTAATGGGAAAAATATGGTGAAAGCAGTAATAAGATCTTGTGTTACATGCTTTCGCGTAAACCCGCAACGTTCAAAGTTCCTAATGGGTCAGCTACCTGCATCTAGGGTTACTCCTAGCAGAGCGTTTTCGAGATGTGCAGTAGATTATGCAGGTCCAATTTATATTAAAGATGGGGTAAGACGTAAAAGTCAAACCGTAAAAACCTATATCTGTGTGTTTGTCTGTTTGGCTGTTCGAGCTGTGCACATAGAATTAGTCAATGACCTGACTACATACGGCTTCCTGAATGCATTGAAACGTTTCATCTCGCGAAGAGGTAAGCCAAGCGATATATATTCAGATAATGGGTTGAATTTTATCGGTGCTAACAACCATTTTCTTGAATTGTGTAACTTGCTTTCTAACCAGGAGCATATTAAAACCGTTTTAGAATATTTATCAAGGGACCAAATTAATTGGCATTTCATACCTGCCAAATCTCCACATATGGGTGGGTTATGGGAGGCTACGGTCAAAGCAACTAAATATCATTTGCGCAGGATTTTAGGGAATGCAATGTTGCACTATGAAGAAATGTATACAGTGTTAACCCAAATAGAATCTTGTTTGAATTCCCGGCCTTTGACTCCACTATCAAACGATCCTGACGATTTTTTGCCGTTAACTCCGGCTCATTTCTTAACAGGAGATTATTTGGCAAGTACCCCTCAAAATGATGTTTTGAATACTAAAGTAAATAGGTTCACACGTTACCATTATTTGCAACAATTATTGCAACAATTTTGGTCTCGTTGGTCACGGAAATACTTGTCTCAATTCCAAGTAAGGACTAAATGGCAAACTAAGGTTAATTTACCGATCCAGGTTGGCTCTTTAGTGATATTGATAGAGGATAATATGCCTCCTCTGCAATGGCGCATGGCCAGGGTAGCAGAACTGCACCCAGGTTCGGACAGTGTTATAAGAGTAGTTTCCGTGCGCGTCTCCAGTGGTAGCATTTTTAAGAGATCGGTGTCAAAAATATGTTTGTTTCCTATAGAGACTAATAACTAAAGAACATTTAGGATTATTTAATAAGTTCCTTTGCTTATTTTTATTTTGAAAAGCCAGCTTTTCAAGGTGGCCGGCTTATGTTCAGTTTTGATTATTAATGAAGTTAGGTTGGCGATAGTGATTATAAGGATGTAATATCCATTAGCTTGGCGACAGTCAACATAATTGTTGTTGGTTGTTGTAGTGACACGAATTGTGACAGTAGTTTTCTTTTAATTCCTCTCGTTTTTTGCGCGAATTATTGCTATTACTCTGAATACATGGATAAGTTCCCTACCCAGAGTTTTATTTCCTAACAAGAAGTTAGGTGGTCCTTCGACAAATCAAGAAGTTAGTCCTGGAAATAGAAAAGAATCCAGCGGCTCCCAAATAGTTTGAGCAGTTTACAAATAGGATGTCTTTCTGTCATCGGCTCCGCCGGAATCAGTCGCTTGAACATCAAAAGTGCCGACACTTTATGTCGCTACTCGTTGGTTTGGTTTGTTATACTCTGGTAATATCTTCTTTCACTAATTCACTATTTTCTAATTGGTGTGCGTTATAAACTAAATTTCACACTTTGTAAGGCAATAATCCTACCCAAAATTTTTAGATTACTTAAATGTCTATAAATAAAATTTTTGTAGACATCGATCATTTATAATCACAATGCTCTTTCGCATCCCGATACATTTTTCCTGAATCTGTTTTAGTCCGTATTTTCTGAGTTTTACCCGCACGGAATTTTGCGGGGCCCAACCAACGGTATAACGTCAGCCAATATAAATGCTGACGTTTATTAAGGTTTCTACGAATGAAATTTCGTTTTATCGGATTTTGTTTGGTGCAATTTTTATGTCGTTGCCTGTCAAAAATCTATCAGCCCCTTTCATTCGTATTAAGTCACCATCTAGGCTTTAGTTCAATTTAGTTGAACTTTTATTTAAAATAATTTTCACTTTAAGAAAATATATATTCGCCTTAAAGGGAAATGTGACAAAGATTTGAATCCTGAAATAAATTAATTTGCTTTCACCTCACCGTACGTGCAGTTTTTGCAGTATTGAATCCTTTGAAGCATACAGCAGTAACAAGGAACTATTGCCTAAGAGGAGAAGTACTTATGACTATATGGCTAAAGGCCAACGTCAATGTTTTATTAAAACTTCTTTGATATACCACACTTTTTTCAGAAGTGTTACCGATATAAAGGCCAATGTGTCAAGTTATGATCTGTAGAAATGTCTTTTAACACCTTGCCTGACCAGTGGCGTTTCTTTTTACAAGAGAAAATTGTAGACACATAACC
Organism: Pissodes strobi; assembly: GCA_016904865.1. Lineage (NCBI taxonomy): Eukaryota > Metazoa > Arthropoda > Insecta > Coleoptera > Curculionidae > Pissodes > Pissodes strobi. Next base: position 5,370 of record MU189560.1, on the reverse strand, counting down.
TAACGATTTGTAAGAGCCGTGGTACTAAAAATGCTGCCAAATGTTTTTATGGGACGTTGAGAGTTAGGAAAAACGTTATTTTTATTATCTTATATCAAAGTCTTCCACAAGAGGTTAATTATATAATATTTCATTGCAATTGTTGTCCTTGACAAACGGGAAATATTTTTCTACCTATTTTGTTTCTGACTGAGAAATGCAGGAAGAAAACTGAAAATTAATCACAAATTTCTAGTGCCCGGTCCTACGAACATGGAAGGGGATACGATTCAATACAATTGCCAAAAAATTTATTCTGATGACCTGAGTCATCATTACAGCTAAAACATGTCGACTCATGTTTTCCGAATATATCAAGAAACAAGTGAATAAACATTAAAAAGAGCTAAATCAGTTTAAACTCAAATAATAGGGTTAATATCCCTCCCTAAAGGTTGTTCCGTTTAATTAAAATTACGATGTAAATCAACAAAATAACGCCAACACAAAGGGCCGAACATGGTCTCAAACTCTCCACTGGGATTATTTGATTGCCACAAGCCTTAGAGGTCACTAACTTTAGTCAACACATGAACTGCCTAGGGACATTTTGATACATATAACTACGTGGAGATAATTAGTTGTAAACTTGATATGTGATAGCATGAAGATACTTAGTTCTAAACATTAAATGTTTGTATGCGATACATTTAACAGCGCAATAAGTGCCATAAACAACTTTTCACCCTTACGACACTACGTAGCTATCATTATTTATGCATATGAAAATAACAGTAATACTTAGATTTCTTGAACCGGTATCACATTCATCATTATTTTAGTTTTTAATGGGTATCCATTGAGACTAATGCTCATCAAGGCTGCAAAACAAAAATTTTTTAATAAATATTCTAAATATATTAAAAGTTTAAATTCCTTCAGTTTCATTGGAAGATGCTTATAAGTCGTTACAATAATAATAATAATAATAATAATAATAATAATAATAATAATAATAA
>MU189559.1:7778-50678 GCA_016904865.1 Pissodes strobi | reverse complement strand
TCTGGTATACTAATTTTAAACCTACTTCCTTAAAAACTTTTTGGAGTCCTCTAGTATACTGAGGATTATACGGTATCGAAACATATTTTGTATTGTCATCTTGATTAACAAAAGAAGTGGAATCACGAATAGTCTTTCTAAACAAATGCCTATTAATTAGTCTATTTATTAAGTTAGTATTGAAACCATTAACTTCCGCTATATTCCTAATTGTTTTCTTTTCCTTATTAAATCTTTCTCTGCTAAGAGAAAAGTTAACCATACGGTGTACTAAATAAATGAAAGCTGGCCATTTTATGTTGGTCGCAGTGGAAGGATTCATTAGGAATATATCGGTTAGTGGCAGTAAAAAGTTAAAGCATTTCTTTGTTCTTGGAAAAATCTAGTAGTATTGTCACTTACCAATAATTTTAATAACAGGCTTTAATGGTGTGCTCAATGCCATGCCTCATTTTTCTATTATTTTTTGACTTAATGTGCAATAAAAAAGACAATATGACAAAATGTGAATATAAAATATAGGCGCCACAAAAGAACTTCGCCTACCCCACCTCCCCTCTTTCCCTAGCTAATCACCGCACAAGAGCCATTAATTTTCAGGTTTGCATTACCTCATTAGTAGTGCCTTGGTGAAGTCATGCTGTAAATTGGTATCAAATCGAAAACGTTTTCAGTGAAAATGTGGTTCATCTAGAAAATATTTTCGATTAAAGTACTCTATAAGCCAGTCCCTTTCTTGCAAAATTGTGAAGATTCGAACTTTACCAGAACCCAAAGCATGAAAACAAAAAAATCTGGGTGTTAACTTAAGCCCGGGTTTAGATGCGCCACTGGTGCACTACCGACTTAGCTTTACCTTTATAGGATATTACCTAATAATTACGCAACAACTGAAGCAATCGAACACAAGACGACCCACACACTGTCAAATAATTGTCAACTTCAGGCCCAAATTAAAAAAAATGTTCAATTATTAAAATTTACAAAGTTTTTTCGCACATATTTTTACCCATCGAGTTCGGCCGCTCTATAAAGAGCCAGAAAAGTTAAATCAGAGGGGGAAACATGGAACAACTGGAAGAGATAAATGACGAGAGCGACCACGAACTGGAATGTCCGAAGGGCTACTACACGAGAGCGAAACGAAGAAAACTGTCCGAAAAGTATCAAGAAAAAGATGAGGCCTCCACGTCGGGATTGTACAGAATACCGGAAGTGGGCAAACGAAAAAACCCCATTATGTTCGTACCCACCGAAGTGCTCCAAAATATATTTAAACATATATCGTATCATGAGCTAAGTATGTATGTGGAGCTATTTATTTTTTCGGTATACAATTTGAGGGCGTCAATACATTTTGACTTAAAAATTATTCAATTTTAGACTTATGAGCCATGTTCAATATTTTTAATCAGATTTTTGCATATGAACTTTTTGATATACCTGCTGAAACCTGTACATACAACCTCAACACTCATTATAGCAAAGAAGATAGTAGTACATATTTGCTTATAGTCTAAGAACCAGTGACATTTTGCGGGTAAAATTTCTCTTAGTTGAAACCAGTTATATAAAAAAAATTTTTTTTTCGATAGATGAGAGCCTCCCTAAACACAAAATGATTTTTTTTACTGCAGAAATGAATTATTTTAATTTTTCAACTTTAGAATAACTGAAACCAGTTATATAAAAACATATTTCTGTTTTACCTTCTAAACACTTTTCTAACCATAAACACACGAAAAACTTGTTGCGGAAATATATCATTTTAATTTTTTAATAGAATATTATGACCTTTAAAATAACTGAAATCAGTTACATGAATGCATATTTTTGTTTGACATTTCACACATTCCTCTAAACATAAACACACAAAAATATCCTTGCGGAAATTCGTCATTTTCATTTTTTTTGATAGTGAAACGCAAGTGCGTAGTGGCACGAGAGGAAACTAACCAAAGCTCACCTAAACTAACTAAATCTAACCCAAGCTAACCGAAATTGTTTCACCTAAGCTTCCTCAAGTGCCTAGTGGCTTAAACGAAACGAAACTAACCCAAACTAACCAAACCTAACCCAAACTAACAAAGGCTAAACTAACCAAAGCTAATCTATGCATAGTGACTTAAACGAGACGAAACTAACCAAAGCTAACCCAAACTAACCAAAGCAAACCCAAACTAAGCTTGCACAAGTGCGTAGTGGCTTAAATGAAACGAAACTAACTCAAACTAACCAAAGCTAACCAAAATTAACCAAAGCTAATCTAAACTAACTAAAGCTAACCAAAACAAACCCAAACTAACCAAAACTAACCCAAGCTAACCGAAATTGTTTCGCCTAGGCTTGCGAGAAGCCTTCACGAAAGTGCGTAGTGGCTTAAACGAGACGAAACAAACCGAAAGTAACTAAAGTTAACCCAATCTAACCCTAGCTGACCGAAATGATTTCGCCTAGGCTTGCGTGAAAAAAGGCTTAATGAAATGATATGGCTGAGGCATGCACGAAGCAAGTACGTAGTTGCTAGAACGAGACGAAAATAACTAAGGTCGTAAGTAGCTAAGGGTACTTTGGAGTAGGTTGTAGGTATCTCGGAGTAGTTTGGAATAGGTCGTAGGCACCGATCTCCATATCGGTGGTCGTAGGTAGCGCGGAGAAGCTTGGAGTAGGCCGTAAGTTGCGCGGAGTGGCTCGGAGCAAATCGTAACTAGCTCAGAGTAGTTTGAAGTAGGTTGTAGGGTAGGTAGCTCGGACTAGCTTGATCTAGGTCGTAGGTAGCGCGGACTAGCTTGGAAAACTTTACGTGTTTATGCTTAGAAAAGTGTTTAGATTGTAAAGCAAAAACATGTTTCCATGTAACTGTAAAAATAAAAATGATACATTTTCGCGGATAATTTTCGTGAATTTCTATTTGGAAAACTTTTTTTTTCAATATTTTCTCAAAAAATTAAAATGACTTATTTCAGCAAGAAATTTTTTGGGGTATTATGTTTAGAAAAATATTTAGAATGTAAAGCAGAAACAAGTTTTCATGTATGATTTCAGTTATTCTAGAGTCGAAAAAATGATAGTGATGCATTTCCGCACAATTTTTTTTATAATTTTGTATTTGGGGAGGTTGCTATATACTAAATAAACAAATATTTCTTACATAACTGATTTCAGCTAAGCGAAAGTTGATCCCATTTTTCAGTGATAATTAGTTAAAGCCTATTTTGTCGTGGGAGCAATGAACTTTTTATTATTTAGTTGAGCTTCATCTTTTAGTATATTGTAGCACTGTTGCAAGATTTCCAGTATATTGTAGCACCTGTTGCAAGATTTCCAGTATATATGCTAATTGGCAAAATAAAATGACTGTCGTAATGATTTGAATGTGCCGTATGCGCGCCCTGACTTCGCCTCGGTCGCCGCATTAATTTGTATTATGATTATGAATGCTTTAAATACAGGGTGTCCGATAAGTTCAGGGCAAACTTTAGGGAGCTTATAGGGGATGTCAAAATAAGTCTAGTGTTTCATATAACTTTTTTCCCTACAGCGCCTCCTAACGCAGATACAGGGTCGCAAATGTATACTCGACAATTCACATTCTTGGTTTTAACTTTTAAACCACTCCGTATAATTCAATAAGATTTTGGGAATTTCTTAAGGGGATTATAATCCTTAAATCGACATTGCAATGTGCTCTTTAATGTTTTAAGGAAGTCAGAAACGGACTGGCTCTCACACAAAACGGGCGAAATTTTTGACAAGTGTCATTCAATTGCGACGAAAATATGATTTTCAGATACTCCCAAGATTTTACTAAAAAAAGTTACTCTTTATTTGTTTCGATTAAATCAACCGTTTTCGAGAAAATTTGTTCAATAAGCGATCGTTGTAAAAAAGGTCAATGCTCTGATAAAAAAACTATTTATCATCATTATCATTAATTAGTGAAAAAATCTAAATTATAATATTAAATGAACACAAGGAAAATAAAATTGACAACTACTAACTGAGAAGCCGTTCTAATCAAGTACGAATTTTAAAAATTATTCTTCATTCGTCATTTGTTCTTTACAAATTTTCTGTAATTCATTGGAGGAAAGGAAAATTTATTCTGAAACATTCAGCTTGAGATTTACCCGATCGAAAAACATTTAAAAGAATTGAGAAACAGACGAAAATTAGTTTAAAATTTTTGCAGTAATAAAATAAAAAAAAATGCTTTGCATAAGAACTAGTAGGTTCTGTTTGGTATAACAGTTAAGAGTAGGATGTTACTTAAGCAGATGTTCAATATGACCTCCATGAACTTGAATACACTTTCTTATTGTACTGCAAACAACGTCCCAGGATTGTTCCGAATTTGTCCACAATACTGCCTAATCCTTAGAACCAAATCTTTTCTGGTATTAACTGGCGTTGAATAAACTAATTCGTTTAAATAACCCCAGAAAAAAAAGTTCCATGGATTGATATCTGGGGACCTAGCTGGCCACGGAATAGGTCCTCCACGGCCAATTCATTGTTGGCAAAAACAGCAGTCAAATATTGGCGCACTAAACGGTCGAAATGGGGTGATGCACCGTCGTGCATAAACCACATGGATGCTCTTATGTGAAGAGGTATAGTTCGCCCAGCCATTGTTGACCCTCGAAATGCATGCAATTGCATGCGTTTCGAGGGTCAACAACGGCTGGGCGAACTATTCATCTTACAGTAGCTCGTTCAAATATTGCTGCAAGAATTGCAAGTAGCGAGCACCATTTAATATATCGTCTAAATGGACCAATAACATGGTTTCCAATTATACCAGCCCATACATTGACCATAAACCTTTGCTGGTGTTTTGTTTGAATAATCGCACGGGGATTCTCTTCTGCCCAGATGTGTAAATTATGAGAATTGATTATTCCATCTCAAGTAAAACCTGCTTCATCCGAAAACAAAATTATGCCCGAAAAGTTGTTATTTTCCCTATGTCGCTGCAAAAACCAGTTGGATAGTCGAGTCTTGCTAGGTAATCTTCTGGCGATATAGCATGTACCTTTTGAACGTGATACGGAAGATGCAGTTGTTCTTTAAGGGTTTCATGAACCACCCATTTTGTTACGCCAGTTAGGGTTGCTAACTTGCGAATACTGTTAGACGGATTCCCCTCAATTTATTTTTTATTTTACCTGTTTCTCTTAATCGACGATCAATTCTTTCAAATGTTTTTCGATTGGGTAAAACTCGAGCTGGAAATCTTTCAGAATAAATTGTCCTTGCCACCAATGAATTACACAAAGCCTCTCCATAAACCAAATGCATGTCAGTGTATTCTGCGAGACAGTATTCTGCCATAATCAACCTTGTTATGTCAGTGAAACAACCTCCTTACTAACCTGGAGTTTGTCTAATTCCACCATAATATTTTTTTAAAGAATACTGAAATCAGAAACTAATAAAAGTTAAATTTTCAAGACAACGGTTGATTTAATCGAAAGAAATGAAGAGTACCTTTTTTAGTAAAATCTTGGGAGTATCTGAAAATCATACTCTCGTCGCAATTGAATGAATGGCACCTGTCAAAAATTTCGCCCGTTTTGTGTCAGAGCCAGTCCGTTTCTGACTTCCTTAAAACGTTAAAGAGCACATTGTAACGTCGATTTAAGGATAATAATTCCCTTAAGAAAATCCCAACATTTTATTGAATTATACAGAGTGGTTTAAAAGTTAAAACCAAGAATGTGAATTGTCGAGTATACCTTTGCGGCCCTGTATCTCCGTTAAGAGGCGCTGTAGGGAAAAAAGTTATATGAAACACTAGACTTATTTTGACATCCCCTATAATCTCCCGGGAGTTTGCCCCGAACTTACCGGACACCCTGTATAAGCAATAATTTTATTCATTTATGTAGAATAACTTTGCAACTATGAGGGACACGAAGAAGTTGTATAGTCGTTTTTTTATACAATTTATTTCTCTACAGAAAAGATCTCTTGACATTTTTGATATATTGCTTAGTTTTTGCGATATATCTAGTTAAAATTAAAGAAAAAAATTAAATATTTTTTACATTCAAACGCAAATATCTTTTAAACTGTGCTAGATACCAGAATACGACTCAGAAACTGTTTGTAGAAAATTTGATTTTCTACAAAAAAGGTTTTCTTAATAACTCTTCTTTATTACAAAAAAATGGTGATTATTAAAGTTCCATGTTCCAGATAGATAAAAAAACATTGTGAATATATGTAGAATTATTTATATCTTTTTCGATTATAAAAAAAATGTTCCGAGACAGGAAATGCATGAAATAAATAAAATAAGTTTCAAGAAACATCGAAATTAATTATTGCTATGCTAAAAAAATGTGAACAAATCGTGGAACCTTCTCTCAAGGTGAATGGGTATTGAATGTCCATACAAATAAAAAATCATAACGTGGTACCGGAATTAAAATAATAATTATAATACATTTGTTTTTATAGAGAATTAATTTAAAAATATTTTTATTTGACAAACAACATGAAGTAATACATATAAAAAAAATTTTTGTTGGTTGAATTTAGATATTAACTAAAACCTATTTTTCTATGGTAATGATCAGTAAAGTTTCTAGCGGAAAATAGATCACTTCGTTTTTCTTTTTTGTGTTTCCATTTTAATTCAAGCTTTTGTATTATAAATGTTTATATGCTAGCATTATAATCTAATACTTTAAATCGATTTTTTTTTATTTAGACATGCTCTAGAGTTCTAATAACTGTAATTTTTCTGTCACGTTATTAAAAAGAAGCTGCCGATTTTCCATGATACACACATACGTACTCTTAGGTGTCATCGGCAACAGCGCCGCAGAAGAAAAAGGGGAACGATGTTTGCGCGTCTTCATATTGTTACGTTTTTCCCGTGGGTTCTTAACAGAATTACAACTTTGCTATTTTCAACTAATACTCTCTTTATTCACTACCACTGTATACAATTTAACACTCTAAACTACTCTTATAACTTTACAACTAATATCTATTCAACACTCAATGATTAACTGAACTGAACTAACTAACATTCGCCTTAGGTCTGCTTATATATAATCTCAAATCTATCACGAATATTCGGGAAGTATTCCGAGGCCACTCCATATGATCTCGACGAGGCCATCGAGATAATTCCAGCAATCCTGAAACTTCGCGACCGGCCGGGCGATGAGTCATACAGACAAAGAAGCGAGCGGCACGGAGGTTAGTTCTATAGGGTAGCACAAAAACGTTCGGACGGTTGTTAGTCGTGACAATATTTAATAAACAAATCTGTCTATTTTTATATGTCCTTGGACGCGACGTGTATAGTTTTTAAATTATTCCCTCTAAGCTTATATAATCTCAACATTCTCGACACACTTTTTCTTGACTTATCTTATAACCATTATCTTTCTTCCCTTTTGCTTTAGAAATGTTTGCATATTATTTCGAAACATTACATAACAATATTTAAGGTACTAAAATCAGGCTGGTAAATCGAAGATTCAGAATAGTGGCTGAGGACCTATTGAACTTGGGCTTTAAAAAAATAGAAAAGAAATTAGAGAGTCTCATTTTGACGACAGATATTTCGTTGGGATACACGCAAGACGACATGGAAATCAAATGCATTTCTAAACTGCTTTGCATGTTGGAAATTCTTAATCTGCAAGTAAGCGCATCAATATTGTATTCTATAGAATACCGGAAATATGAACTTAATGAACTATTTTTGTTTGTTTCAGTATACCATAATTATATCGACAATTTGGAGGTACGTGTACAACGAATTTTACAAGAGTCGTAAAGCCTGCATGTATGGGGGGCTTATAATAGATACTCACGAAACCTTCGTTTGGAAATTCCTGCACTGCCCAAATCAGTTGTACGGTCCAGCTGTGGTAAAAGATTATGTAAGTGAAGAAATTCATGCTCTTTTTTCTGTACTAGGTCCCTCAATTACCATTCTTTGGGTCCATTTTTATAATTCCCTTGTCATTTGGAGACATAACAGGTTTACACCATGTTTTAAATTCACTCAACACTATTATAAACAATTATTTAAAAGTCAATGTTCTCAACTAAACACTGAACATAAACCAAACCTTAAACACACTTTAATTATTACAACACGTACTTAAAACCACCCTACACCTTAATCAATAGTCAATAATGCTACAAAAAAGTGTTTAGGTATCCCAAGTAAAACTGAGATATTAAAATCAAATGTAGTTGACAAGTTACTTCAGTAGCATTTGGGAGTAAATTGGCAATAATGAGCCGTATAGAAAATGATCCTTTAATCGTTTAACTTTTAGATTTTGGTTTCCTAGTCCTAGTAATAGTTCTATTTTGTTATTTTAATATTAATGTTGTGATTTTTGTCGGGGAATAATAAACGTAAATGCTGCCCTTACTGTTGTTATGAACTTATAGTTTCTAAGCGCTTCTTATCCGCTTCTATTGCTTCCATAACTCTTCTTAGCCATGATTTTGTAGCAGCACTGTTATTGTCCACTTTATTTAAATTAATATATCTAATACCAGTTGATATATAGTATTTATTTTTACTTTTAGATAATAAGTCTTTAACTTATTTCCTATTTGCAACTAATCCTATAAAACATTATTACCTGTTTAATAGAAGAAGAAGAAGAAGAAAATTTTTGCGATTTCTCAAAATTTAGTTTTTTGAGCGAGGCAACTTTTCGAATTTCCTGCTTCATATTCAAAAGTCTATAATTCGATCAGGTTAAAACTTCTATTTTATATGTGCGAAAAATCTTCAAATTATTATAGATTATTATTATTATTTTTGGTGCATCCTGCATGGGACTCACCACTGGCATACCCAGTAATAACTCAGCAGTGTTCTGGCCTGTGCTTTAACTCAAGGGGTCTACTGCAGGCCGGAGGGGAGAACTTCCGGCATTGGCTTTTATGAAGTGCTGGTCTTCCAATAGGGAACTTGCACAAACAAATAAAAACCGAAATAAATGCTAAAAACCATAAGTGGACATCATATAAAAAAGTTTAGTAAAAAAAGAATCTGTTAATTAAATTCATTGTGGCCAAAATCTTGAAATAAAAATGTCCAGAAATTCGAATTATTCGAGGCGCTCGGAAACGCGCGCTCACTGGTCGTGACGTAGAAGAGCATAATCAGTTTGTTGGCGCGCCGGCACCGCACAGAGCTTTGCGTGAATGGGATAAAAATGGACAAAAATCATTACTCTTGTTGTACTCAACGGATTTAAACTAAACAATAACCGTTGTGTAGCTAATACACTAAGCTATATCTGACACACAAAAAATCTGAGTTTAGGTGTTTATAAAAAAATGTATGCTGGCTTGTACGCTATGAAACTTTCCATATTTCTGGATTCAATATAACCATTGTTACAATGGTATAACACAAAACAGCAAAAAAGTCGTAGTTAGGTTTTTCATCGCACAATTTTATTTTTTATAATAAATTAACATTATATATAAATAATAAAAGCAATAATAATAATAATAATAATAATAATAATAATAATAATAATAATAATAATAATAAATACATATAGGTAAAAATAATTCAATAAATTTTGACATAGATTTAAAATTATACTACTAACTTTAATTAGTATAGAACTTCAGAAAGAAGGTACCCAGAAAAAATAAAAATCTTAAAATGGTTAAATAATATAATAAACATTCTTAGAAAAAGGAAAGGAAGTTCAAAATTGTAAAATTGCTACTCATTATGTAAATAAATGAAAATTTATACTTAAAACAAATAATCATTAGATCCCTAAGCAAAAAAAAACATAACTTTTATTGTTGAAAATAGCATAGAAAAAAATTATTCGCTTTTCGAAAAGTCAGAACTGTCTGAACTTTGCAAGTCAAGTTCGCCAATATCTGAAGGCAAAATATTCGAATACTGTTGCAAACAAAAAAGTATATTTCCAAATATTCTGTGATATCATTTATGTTATCCCGTCGTGATTTGAAAGTTGTAGTCTTTCTGAAAGATGATATAAATGGATCTGAGGTAAGTAGTAGATTAGTGATAATGTCCTTATTTGAGCTTTTTCTAGAAGTGTTTCTTGTGTGGTTCAAACGCACTTTTCAGACCTCTTTATGTCTTGCTTCAAGTACATCCTCGGCTAGTTGCTCTATGGACAGATCAAAAAGTTGGATAATCTCAATTCCATGAACTAGAATCTTATGGATACTGCAAGGCATATAGTACCAAGGATATAATTCAATGTAAAGATTTCTCGATTCCCTCAAAATCCGTTGAAACTGCACCAACTATATTTTTTGTCCCATAGGCACAACTCTTAAAATTTTTGAAAATTTTAAAATAAGTTCTTTGTTAATGCCAGTTATCGAGGAACTTAACTCTGGGTTTTGAAAAAACCTTCTAGCCATATTCCCATAATTCGTTGATCCATAGCTTGGTTTTGGTTTGTCAATAATTAATCCCATTTGAACTGAAGTTTTCGTTTTTGGTTTTCAACAAGTTTTTACTTTCCAGGATCCTTAACTTACCAACACTTTATTGGCAATATATAACAAACATTCAAAACAACGGATCCATGAAGTTAAGATTTTCAATTTTTGGCACCCTTTTGAAAACTTTATCTGTGTTCATCGCCTTGGAAGACGAACCGCAAATAAAGCACGTTTGCGTTGAGTTTGTTCCTGATAAAGTATTGATACAGCTACCATCTAACATTATAAAATGTAGAATATATTGCAGAGAAATCTGTACCTTTAATGTGAATGTTTAAATGTCGTATTTGTGCACATTGGTACAATACACGCCTTATGAGCTGCCTTTTTCTCCATTTTAGTTCAAATCACAAAATACAAACCAAAAACACTGGCACAGACAAAACAAAAAAATATTACAACCCACTAAACCTAAAAACTTAAAGCATAACCTGCTGTCTCTCTAAGTGGCAGGTAGAAGATGGGCCGATCCGCCGCGTCGATCGTTATGCTCTATGACGTCAAATCGTGTTTAAATTGGCGCGGATTTAACGGCAACTTTAAAAATGTATAGAAACAAAACGGGTGATATTTAACACTTCAGATTTGGCACACCTTCTTTTTTAGCGTAATAGAACAGATTATTGAAATAAAAAAAAATGTGCAAGTTCCCTATTGTAGTTGCCTCGCTGTGATTACTAAGATCAAGCCTCGCATCGTTTGTTGCGTCGCGTCGTCTTTCTCTAGTTGAGCTGTAGGGTCGGGAGCAGGATTGAATGTTACTCCACTCCTGCTCTGTGCTAATTAGCACTGGAATATCGTCTGGATTACAATCTACTGCTTCTTCATCGGCATGGTTCTCTGCTTTTAAGAACCCGCGCCTAGCCATATTGAGTAGAGTATAAAGTCTTTTAGTGGTTACCACTGTAGGTCTGCCTACAGGTCAGCAGTTCTGATGAACCAAGGTGCGCCAGCTGGTGACTAGCTTGTTCTCTTTTCCTGTGAGCAACATGCAGGATTTTGCTGCGTATCCTAAAGCTGTTGAATCATGCTTCAGTTGAGTCCTAGCTATCGTCTTTATTATAGTGAGCTTAGTCTTCAGTGACATTTGACTATTTCTTCTCATCATGGGATTTAACATAGCCATTGCTCGCTTGGTCTTGTTCCTTGGATATGTCTTTTCCATATCAAGCCACGGTCCAGGTGCACTCCAAGGTACTTGCCTTCCATGTTCAAAGGTACGTCGATGTTATTTATCAGTATGTGCGGTCCAGCACCCATTCTTCTCCTCTGGAGAAGTATGGCCTGCGTTTTGCGCTCATTAACCTTGATCGTCTAGTTTATCATACAGTTTATGAGCTGGTCTATTGCCTTCTGTAGCATACTACTTATTCTCCTTGTGTCGATGTGGGCAAATTATTCCATTGTATCGTCAGCATACAATGAAATTTGTACGTCGTCAAACGATGGTATATCATTTGTGAATATTGAGTATAGGGATGGCCCAAGGGCTGAGCCCTGCGGTACTCCTGCCTCAAGTGTCTTAGGTCTGGATGTTTTGCCTTTAATTTTCGCATGAATTCCCCTATCTGTTAGGTAGCTCCTTATGATCTTGATGATCCGGTCAAAGTAGCTCTCCACTATATAAGATGATAGTACAGCCCCTGATGCCATACTCTGTCGAAGGCTCTTTCTAGGTTTAGAAAGATTGTCCCTGTCGCTTGTTCATTGTTGAAGCCGCTTGTTATATTCTACTTTACTTTTAGAAAAACTTTAGTGTCCCTTTCTGAATTCATATTGGAAGCACGGATCATATCGAGTTCGTTGGATTCGTCGTTGAGTCTTCTTTGAATCACCCTCTCAACCACCTTGCTGACAGCCGAGAGGAGGCTGATGGGTTTGTAATTTTCAGGATATTATTATCCTTACCTAATTTAGGTATTACGATTACCTCAGCCTACTTCCAGCTATCAGGAAATTGGTCAAGTCTCGCGCGTTGTTGATGCTAGCTATGGCTCATCGTCGCGTTGATGATGTTAGCCGTGGCTGTGACTTTCTTGGGAAGCTTCTTAAGCATCAGGTTGCTGATTTTGTCAGCACCTGGTGCTTTTTGATCTTCAGCCTTTTGATGATGCTTGCAACGTCACCTGGTGAGCTTGGTACATCACATCTAGGCTGAATGTGCCTCTATTCAAGGCGCCTGACTTTTCTTGGACGTCTTCGTGTAGTTCGTCATCCGTTTAATCTACCTTGGCTTTGCAAAGCATCGGCGAATAGTTCCGCCTCCTTCGTAACCGCATAAATCAACCCTCCTGCCTCGCGCATAGGCGAAATAGAAATATTGGCATTAATGAGTGCTTTCTGCATTTGCGAAACTGATTGATTCACGACGTTCAGCTCTCTGAGACTTCTTTGCCAGGTCTCATCTTTATACGCCTTGATTTGGGGATTTAGGATGTTACTGTGTTTGTTTAGTATCACGTATTATTTTGGTGGACTCCTTGATGTTATTCTGGTACCTAAGACAGTTGGTCTTACCTGTTGGTACGTAAGTTGGATTTCAAGCTTAGATTTGCATTCAGCATTATATGATTGTGATCTAATGTCTCCTCTACTATGACCTCTATCTCCGTTTCGTGATGCACGTACTTCAGAATTGCTATGTCCAGGATGTTCGGAATGTTCCTACCCCTTGGGAGGAATATGGGCTGGTCCGATCCTAGCACGATAATATTTCTGTGTTCTCAATGCTGTGCTAATCTTCTTCCTGTTTAATCCTGCACTATTCCACTGCTGATGTTTGAAGTTAAGGTCACCAATGATGATTGTGGGACTTGGGTCTTGAGTTAGTGCTTCTATGACATCTTCGTGAAGTAGATCTTTGGGCGGTATCTACTGCCGATGTGATCTTGATGTCTTCTTGTCTCATGGAGACAGTGCCTGCCTCAATTTCTGACTCCATTTCGACTCCTAAGTTGGTGTAGTCAATTTCGTTGTCCACGACTAGTGCTCCCCATTGGAGGGGTCGGGTCTGTCGAATCTGTTTACAGGGTGTTCCTTAATGACTTCAGAGAAAAATCCATTTTATATAATAACTATGATACTATTGCAGATGTCTTTATGAAATTTGGTACACATTTTCTATGCATCTAGTTGCCTTTTCTAATGTACAAACAAATTGATTACTACTACCAGTGGCATCCGTACGGGTTTTGCGTTGAATACTTTTGGAGAAAAAAATGGTACGCCACTGCCTTTTCTTAACGTAAAAATTATTTTTGAAATTACCATTAATTTCTGTGCAAATGTGATCTCTTATGCTGGTTCTGGGCATGGTTTTCGCTTAAAAAAAAAATAAAAATCGTGTTTGTGCAAGCTGAAATTCTCGCTGACATTCTAATGTGGTAATCATTATTGGCACTTCACTTGGAAGTTTTTTTAAATTTTTTCCTACAGTAAAATCAGTTACTTATTTCTAAATTAATTAACAATTCATAATAAATGAGGTGAATAGCCTGAAAAAAAAAAAGAAAAAAAGATTTCCACACAACAGTTACCGCATAAACTAACCCATTGGGTTCGTGTATGGTTACCGCATCAGATTTTTAGCGATTTGACCCTGAAGTAAAACGATTTTTATTTTTTTATGCGGAAACCATGCGTCTACGAAAGAAAATCAAGAGATCAAATTTGTTTAGAAATAAATGAGAATTTTAAAAATATTTTTTATTTTAAGAGGAGACAGTGGCGTACCATTTTTTCTTCAAAATTATTCAATGCAAAACCCGTACGGACGCCACTGGTAGAAATAATAAAATTGTTTGTACATCAGTTATTATACAAAATAGATTTTTTTCTGAAAACTTTACCACCCTGTATCCCAAAAGCTAAGACTTTTAGAACATATGTTCATATGAAGTTTTTTTCTTAAAATGGATGCAGAAAACACCCCCTTAAATATTAACATGTCATTAAGGAGCACCCTGTATATATAGTCACCCGGTACCATTATTGCCATTTATTTCTCACGAATTTTATTATCGATAGAAATATTCGCTTAAGAAAACTCTTGACAAAGGTCAAATTTTAGCTAAAAATATACAAAATATGACTTTTTTCTACAATCAGTGATGTAGTTGCAGGTAGGCCGATTAAAAGTTTTATTATGCTTTCTAGGCCCTCCCTCAAGAAGTGTTAAAGATTGTCCAAATGACCAAAACGTTCTGCATCCATTTCGACAAGACCAACGAGGAAACGATGTCGAATTCCTGCGTTTTGAGCGGATGTAAGATTCTGGACATCCTCGATTCTGCCAAGTTTTGCCAGAGGTTGGTGCACTTCGAGAGAAAAGCCTCGGAAACGTTCTTAGCAAAGGTATATTCCTATAATTATTCCGGGTTTCAGGAGATTATTTATTTAAAGTGCCGGATTTTTTACGTATTGTCTTATAAAATCTGACAAAAAACAAATAAAGAGCATTGTAATGTTTCGTTTTTTCAAATAGAACACCCTATATATAAATCGTAGACATATTTTATGTATAATGATCTATACCTATCTTTAACTATTTCTGAAATATGGCCACTTGGAATTTAAAATGTTTGCAACTTTACTGCAAGTTGTAGAGCCAAGGGCGTAGAGTTAAGTAGCCGTATGTGGAATACTACCTAAAATGTGGAACACCTCCTTTGCGACAAAACTAATATCACCATCTACGTTCCAATAGCCTAATCAGAAGGTCTTTCTATTATGTTTTTTTCACCCCTACCAACACCATGGAGCATTTCGCGGCTGTCGCTTGCCAGTATTGCAATTGGTCCGAACACGAATTGTAACGGTCGTTATATTTTTGGACTTGTTTAAATAAACATCTATTGCGACTCCATTAGTCGGTAGTGAATGATTGTGAAATATATTAAATATTTCATTAATATTTTGTTTTACAAAAACTATTTATAAATATTTAATAGGTGGGTATTGTGGTATGCTAAGTAGAGTCTGAATGTGGAATATTCGAAATTAGAGGCTTCTTTTGTAAATGTTTTCCTAGTTCAGAAAATGCCTAAGAATGATAAAGAAGTAGGAAATATAAAAAAGGTACACTAGGAGAAAAAAAAAGTTTTTTGGATTGACAAGTCGGAACCTATGCTCCATTAACTTTCAAAATAATCCCCCACATGCATTTTCTTTGCTCCACCAATCAGCAGAAAAAAACCGGATGAAGTGATTTCTTCGTAGACATAAAGATCAAATCAGTTTGAGAAAACCTACAGGTACATCAACTCAACGGGCTGCCGGATTCAGCAAAGAATTCATTGGTTTACTTGGAAGAATTTTTGAAGAAAAAAAAGTTTACTGCTAGCCATATTTTTATGGTAGTGTACAGTCGAAGTGTCCCCAAGTAGTAGCATTGAAACGTCAGATCGGAAGCCTTACTTCTGCAGAAAGGGGATCCTTCATAACTGTTGTAATGTCTATGAGCGCAGAAGGTAATGTTGTTCCACCTTTGATAGTATTTAACTGTATTTAACTGTAACGGACAATTCAAAAAAGGTGCTCCACCTGGGACTCTGTTCAAATCTCATCCATCAGGTTGGATACAACTGACCTTTTTACTGCCTGGTTTGACCACTTTATTGAAAAAGTTCTCCCATCTGAAAACAATCCAAATCTCCCCATCCTAGATGGATATAACACCCATACTAGGAACCTTGATGTTATAGTGAAAGCTAAAGAAATTTTTTATGACAATGTATTTTCTTCCCCCTCACGCATCTCATCAGATGCAGCCCCTTGATAAAACAGTGATGGGGACACTGAAGACATTCTATAATGAAGAAATTAGAATGTTCTTGAGAACCAATCAACGTGCTGTCACTCATTTTGATCTATGCCACGATACACATATAACGGTATGCTCTTGCGCAGGCAGAACCTCCCACACAGAAACGTGTGACGTCACCCGGGAACGACGCTTTCGAATCTGTTGTGTAAGCGTGTATAGAACATATGTTTTGAAATGCAATATTCGCAGTTTTGGCGGATTTTAAAGGGCATTTTCGGTAATAGGTACGTTCCTAATTATACGTGTACGTGTGTTAACTAAAAAATAAAAGCATTTTCATTCCATATTTATATTACTAATTATAATTCATATATTATACATAGTTTTACTCTAGACAATAATTTAAATGTATAAATGGTTATTTAAGTATTATTTCAACATTTGAGAACTAAGTAAAAAAGTCGGGATGAGATTGGTTGATGTGATGTTTATACTTGATGCGTAGAATCGAGGGGC
The DNA here is from genome assembly GCA_016904865.1 of Pissodes strobi. Classification (NCBI taxonomy): domain Eukaryota; kingdom Metazoa; phylum Arthropoda; class Insecta; order Coleoptera; family Curculionidae; genus Pissodes; species Pissodes strobi. The sequence continues at coordinate 33,898 of MU189559.1, read as the reverse complement.
ACGCGTTCATGATAGTATTGTTTTATAGTTCATTCCTTCATAAATAATTTTTTCTTAATTTAAAAAAAAATACGTAAATTCAAATATTCTGTACGCCACTGAAGTAGATCAGAAGAGCAAACTTCTTTTTGATTCTAATATCTTAGCCCATAACATATCCAAAAATAATAAAAAAAAATTCCTTGCAAATAAAAAGTCATTAAGCATTAAAAAATTATTCAATTTAATTTAGCCCACAAGATATAGCTTTACCAAACTTAAAGTACAATTTTAATTTTCTTTGTATTGACCTCATTATTTAATAGTCAATATTCTGAACCCTTTCAAATATTTTTTGCCCATTTTTACATATTTATTTAATTTCCACTGAAGTAGACTCGGTTTGCAAAGTACTTTTTGATCCCAATCATGGGCGTAGACAGGGAGGGGCCAGGGGGGGCCGTGGCCCCCCCTTGGAATTTAACTGACTCATGATTTTTGTGTAAAAATTGGGCCTAGCCTCCAAAATTTGCCACTACTGCGGCCTTGTCTACGGTTCGCCCCCCCTGAGAAAAAATCCTGTCTACGCCCATGATCCCAATACCTTAAGCCATAACATATCCAAAAATCTTTGAAAATAAAAAAGTTATTTTTTACATAATAATTTTTTTATCATTCCATTAAAAATGTTTCAGTGCTTTGTTTTTTTTTTCAATAAACTAGCAAAATAAATGAGTTTTTTTTATTTTACATTTTCAAGAAATTTCAAGATTTTGTTGATTTCTTTCCAAGAAATCTTGGACTTGAGAACTAATTTCTTGTCTTGTATTGAAAAAACAAGGATCATTTCTTGTCATGATCTTGTCTTGAAATCAAGACAAGATCAAGACAAAATCAAGAAGTTGTCAAGGAAATGGCGACCCCTACATATCGTACCGGATTTGGTTAAAAAGTAGTTCTTTTAAATATACCAATTTTTAAATATAATACTAATTAACAAACAGGGAAGGCCTAAATGAAAAAAAATATTCTTCATAAAAGTTTCGCTTATGTCTTGACAAGGTAATAGAGCAAATCCCATATTTTTTGCTTGTAAGCTAAGAAACATATCACAATAAAATCATATACATATCGCAACGGATTTCGTTAAAAAGTAGTTTTTTAAAATATACCACTCAATTAACAAAAAGAAAAGGCATAAATGAAAAAAAAAATATTCTTCATAAAACTGTATAGAAACTTAACCTTAAAAAAAATAAAAAAGTAACAGTGTTCGAACTCAGGCCGCGCCGCTCCGCCGATAGAGCCGCCGAATCGAGACCTAAGCACCTAGACCACTCGGCCACGAGAGCTGTTGGAACAGAACGATTGCACCGCGAAGACATGGCGCGATTAGATGCGCAAATCAATGAGCTTTTGTAGCGCTACAGAACCTAACCGATTATAGCACCCTGGTACCATCGTATGTGAGTGAGCATGTGTAAATCTTCTTCACGGCGCGCGTTAAGAAGTTTCACTTCAATCACACTTCAATAATACATGTTGCTTTATTTTTTTTACTTATTTAAATTTTGCCAAATATTTTTTAACTACATAGTGTATGGCTAGACCGTGAACCGTGACTTGATCGTGGTATATCTAAAAAGAATGTTCAAAGAACGGAACTAAGGCACAGTAGCACCCGAATGTCGAATTAGCGGCAGCTAAAATCACGCTACGGTACGTGAATAGGATCCATCTCTAGCCATAGGATCTCCTTTTAGAGTGTGTGCCACTGCCATAAAAAATCATGTAAATCGTGGAAATATGTAATAAAAATAATAAATAATAACGCAAAGCTCTAATAATTAAAGATACTCACCATCTTTTATGTTAATTCCATCTTCTCTTCGATAAGCACGAATCCACTGATTTGCTAACTCATGTTTAGAAAAACGAAAATATTTAATATTACTCCCTTTGGTGGTCCTATTATTGTTCTTACAAGTAGCCACAGCACAGTTCGGCATAATTATACTATAAGTTTTTAATTTAAATAATCCTATAACATATATAAACACAAAACAAATCTAAAAATTCACTTAACTAAATAAACTATGACAGCGTCAAAATGAACATTTTTTCCCGGGTGACGTAGATGCGCGGGTGAGTCAAAAACGAGTCTAGAAATCAGCATACCGTTATATGTGTATCGTGATCTATGCGAACTTTTTGGCCGAGCCTACTTAAAAGTTCATTCCGCCGAACAAGCTGGTAAGGGTTTTGATGTTACAGGGATTTATCCGCTTAGAAGGAATGTTTTTACTCATGAAGATTTTTTGGCAGCGTAGTTCAAGAACAACCGCTTGCAGACCTTAATCGCGAAAATAGAGAAGAAAGGCAATGTTCACCCATTTTAGTTAACCCAGAAGACATTGTTCCGGTGCCCACCATGAAGAATAAAATAGCAACCAAAGCTAGAAAACCTGGACGAGCGAAAATAATGATTTCTACAGCGAATAAAGATGATTTAGAGAAGTCTATAAATTGAGGAATAGAAAAACGGAAAATGGTGAAGAAAAGGTTTTTGATGTAGAACCAAGATGTACTGGAATGCAAAATAAACTAAAAAAACAAAAGAAGCTGGAAAGTCCTGCTAAGCGTCATAAAAGAGTTTGATCTTCATCGAGCTCAGAATCTAACAAAAGTATTTCCTTGCAAAATTCTCCAGGCGATGAAGAAAACTTTCCGCCAGAAACGTGCCCTGATGACGCAATTTTTTTGTGACCAAAGATTTTCAAATGATACTCGCGGAGAAATATGAGTTATGTGTACTATGTGCAACTGCTGGGCACACGAAGAATGTGCAGGTGCCGAAAAAGACCCATACATCTGCGATTTTTGTTCTTAGATATTTTGTTCTAAGTTAATCTTGTTCTTACTACTTTTTATGTTCATTTATTGTTTTGTTTTTCGTATTTTATACTAGAATAAAATAAATGTATATATTTTCCAATAATCTTTTGCTTTACTTAAAAAAATAAATTATTTCAAGTCTAATATTAAACCTATTCCACATTAGCGATTAGCGTATATTCGTATTCCAAATTACTCACCCATTTTTCAGCTAGAAAAAAGTGCAAATTTTTTAAGCTGTTTTCATAAATATTTTTTTTCATAATTTTCATTAATTCTGTTTTTGTTTATAACACTTCACGATATCCATATTCCAAAATGTGTGGATAATAATGTTAATGTTTTCATTTTTATTTTTCCAAAAAACAAAACAGTATTCCACAATCGGCTACTTGACTCTACTATAGCAATGAAACATAAGGTCCCTAGTTTCCTTTAGGTTTTCGGAGCCAGAGCCGAGATTACAATTTATCGATAAACAGGCTCTTTTATCATTCGAATTTGTGGCTTCTTAGGCCAGTACCTAATGGATACTCCGTGCCTGTCCATGCTTATACGATCTCACAAAGTTCTTGTTTAAAAGTCGCTTTACATAGCATGAAAATCAGAAGATTGTTTACTCATATTTAACTTTTAGTACAGCTATTTTTTCAAGAACTCTTGGTTCATCGCCATGGAGATTCCGCCGAGCAAAGAGATGGACTGGCCCCAACAGCAGCGCATGATGCACATGAGATTGAGGCGGATCGTCTTAGCACACAACGACATGTTTATGCAGGTAAAATATTTATGAGATGCCTTCTTTCTCAAGTGCGTTGTCCACTACCAGGTAAACTTGAACACTAACCCAAGTTAGTACCATCTAACCCAAGTAGACGTTAATAAAAAAAAATTAAAAGCGAAAAAGTATAAAAAAGCGAATGTCCACAGTGAAACTCGAGTTGTGGCTGAATGAAACCTAGTCATATATCTATGAAACGCCGTTTTACTACTTTTTAGTGAATAGATTTTTTGGTAAGATATTTCTTTAAACATAAAATATATGGTATTTAATCATTACCTCCTACAGAACCTACAGAAAGGCCTGACAGCTTACGCGTGACATTATCAAATCTAGGCAAAACTATCTACAGGCGTTTATTTAAATGTGCAATCTTTTTTTAATTTCACAGTTAAGTAGACATTTTATATGCAAAAATCAAAAAAAAACCAAAACGTGTTTTTTTGGAAATGTAACTTTTTTATATGTATTTTGAAACGTAATGGGGTTAATATTACTTTAAGCGCGACTATTATGACTAATAATGTTTTTTTACTATTTTTTTTTTAAATCAAAAATTAAATTGCAGTTTACTTACATTTTTCTGCATACGGTTAAAACAAGGCTGCGAATCATAAACTCAGTCCTTAGACGCGCCCCATTCGATTTTTTAAAGGAAAATTAAATTTCATAGCAAAAATCTTTGAATATCTAGTTTATCAAAGTAGGTAGGTGGTAAAATGTCACTATAGATATAAAGGTGTCATAATAGAGAATAGTAATGCCAAATTTGGCAGTGTGTTTTTTCTATCCAAAAAACCACGCAATATTTAAATGGAAATTGGTTACCCATGATATTTGGATGAAATTTAGGTATATTATTAGGGATGTCCTTAGCATCATTTTTTATCATGGGCACAACCTTGTAAATATGACAGGTAAGCCGGTGTTAGCTGACAAAAAATGGAATCCAATATCCAAAACAGACTAACTATGACAGATCTTTATGATCGGGATATCCATTTCTACTAAGGCGATCAAGGTAAATCGAAAAATGTGAACCATTTTGACACCTGTCAAAACCCTGCCAAACGACAGCACTCATCTTTTTCAGTGTCATTTGACCTTTTCGACTTGTATGAAAATTGTGAGTGCAAAACATTTAAAAAACGACGGAGCTGTCAGAACCTGTCGTTTATTTTAATAGAATAAAACTTAAATCAGGTACGTTTTCATTTTAAGGTAGTTTATTTATGATAAAACAGGAAAAAGCTTTATACAGGTTTCAGATTTTAATTTTTAAGTTAGATTGGGTATATTATTGGGGTTCAATATTTATTTATTAAAAGTCTCCAGTTTCCTTTTTTTACTCGAACAATTATTATGGATGTTCTAAACATAGAATAATAATTATTAAGAAGTGTATTTGAAGAAAAAAAAAATGTGAGATATCAATTTTTAGGTGTTTTTAATATTTTCAAAGGGAGTCAAAAGGCTGTTTTCATTTAGACAGGTTACAAAGTAAAGACTTCTTATTGCACATATCCAGAAAATTTTCTTGGAACTCATTAATTAGTTTTTTAAATATAATATAGGCTGCTGAAACTATGTCCATAAGAGAACATAATTCATATCATGGTTATTAAAACAGTATTTGGAGATATCAAGCAGCCCATGAAAGGTATGACTTAAAGTTTAAACTTAGGTCCTTTGGAAAACTGAAAACATGAACTTTAGGCCCATTTTTATAGTTTCTTTACATCCTTTTTGAGGCATAATTAGACTAAGTATCATTTACCAGAAAACTAGCCGAAACCGAGAGAAAAACATACAATTAACAAACAACAACGTATAAAACTGTGCTGTAACAACAAGTTGGTATTGGATTGGCTGTAAACAAGCTGGCCAAGTGGCACAGATTCAGGTATTGCACAAAAGCAACAGGTCTTTAAGTTCGAAATATACGGTTTCACGTATTTAAAAATATGCCTAACAATATTAATTGTATACCTAAATATACAGCGAAATATTAGGTACAAGTTTCACGCACTTGAAAGCAATTAAGTAGTTCCGATTTCAGAAAAATGCAAGAAAATAACACTAATTAGAGCAGCCATTATCGTTAAACTCTCAAACTAATCGTTTGATACGCAATACATCAAAGACGGCGAGTTGAGACTCGGAATTCCAGTCGCCCAGCAGCGTGACAATCAACGTTAAAAACGGAAGTACGCGCGATAATATAATCAATACTTTTACTGGGCTCCCATTCATTTTAATATTAGCTAGTACGCCTTTCCTGTAGGAGGTGGCCATTTTAGTTTTGAGACCATTTTTTTTAGTCTAGATATTTTTGATATAAATAGCAAACTTGGTAAGGAAGCCAAACATTTATTGACGCCAGTATTAACTAAATTGCTTGTTTGATGACTGCAACATATCCAGATCAATTTAAGTGCGCCAGAGTGATTCCTCCTTTTAGAAAGAGAAAAAATCTAACCTAAATAACTATAGGATTTCGATAATCCCTATTTTCGGAAAAATATCTGAGATTATTATAAAAGAACTTTTGCGCGATTATCTATGAGCATTTATTTTTTCTTACAATGAGAAATGGGGCTTCTTGCCTGGAAGGTCTACAGCTCAGGCCTTAGGGTAGCTGTGTCTGGCGTAACGGATGGCCTGGAGAACGGTCAACATGTATTAACCTCTTTATATGACATTTCTCCAGGTACCTACTAAGAAGTTTAAATGTGAGCGCAAAAAAACCATAAAATATTAGAAATACAGGTTTTTTGAATAGTCTAATGAAAGTTTTTCATATTAGGGAGCCAATTAATATTAATTTAAATTTCTATTCGTTTTTTTTTTATGTTCGGCACACACCCAAAAGGAAAATCCGATACCACTCAACGAGCGGTGCGTGCGCGGAGTAGAGAATGGACGATGGACTTGAAGCGCTGTAGGTTGTATTTTTCGGAAAAGACATTACTCGGAAGTCCTTTCCAGAGCGAGGCAGTGCTCCAGACAAAGGCGTCCCGCAACAGCGACGTCCTAGGTGTTCGCAACTGAATCGTATGTTGATAAGCAGCTTGTGTCTGACGGGTGTGACGGGTGGTTCTGTTTGGCACAACTTTGGGCGGAATCGAAGTGCCAGCTCGTTCGAACACCTTCCATAGTAGTATCGATAGTAAAGAGAGAGGTCCGCCACTTTTCTTCGATGCGCAAGGCTCTCAAGGTGTTTAGTCAACTCTGGGTTATCCACAAGCCGGACTGCTCTCCTCTGTATGGAATCTAATATCTTGAGCAAGTGTTTGGGTGCCGAGCTCCACACATGGGAACATTATTCCAGAGATGGTCTTATCTGGGCCTTATAGAGCAGTAAAAGCTGATGAGGTGTATACAGCCTTTGCTCTATAGAGTGCTCCCAGCATTTGTGCTGCTGCCTTGGGGATTTTGGTGACGTGATTACGCCAAGAAATGTTGTTTTCTACGTTGATGCCCAACAAGCTTATGGATAAGGTCAGGGTCAATGCTTGTCCTGTCATTGTCAAGTCAGGCCCTGCGGTGTTTGCTTTTTTTGAGTGGACAGTTGCATGAGTCTTTCCTGCGTTAAACTGGGCATTGTTTTCCCCACCTCATTCCATGATGGCGTTCATATACTCATTGATGGCACCAATCTGATTTTATCGCTCGCGTTGGGAACGAGCAGCTGTCATTGGAGTCCGAAACATGAATGAGGATATAAGAGTGCGGTCGTCCACAAAGATGTAAATGGAATTGTTAGTCCTGTCTAAGAGATCGTTGGTATAGAGCAGGAACAGTGTGGGAAATAATATACACCCTTGAGGAACGCCAGCATCTCTCCTCTGAGAGATGTCCATCAATACTAACTCGGAGGCTTCGATCCCTTAAGAAGTTGGAATGCCTTAGAAGCATTGCTGGTGGTAGTTCGTATGCTGCTAATTTCCTTAACAATCCGTTATGACACACCCTATCAGCTGCTTTGGATATGTCGAGAGCCACTGCACAAAATTCGCCGTAGCTTTCGATGGCTTTGGTAAGTCAGAAGATCTTCCGTTGATCTGTGTTGATCTGGCGATCGCTTATGATGTCTGATGATTCGAAATATTTTAATAGCTTTCTTTAATCAGTTTCTCCATGACTTTGGACATAATGGGAACTAAGTAAATTGGACGGTAGTTATTTGAAATAGTTATTTTACCTTTCTTCAGGATTGGTTGCACTTGAGCGCATTTCCAGCTAGAAGGAAAGCATGCAGTTCTGTGTGTTAGGAAGAAGAGCCTGCATAGTGAAGCTGTTAGCTCAGCAGCACATTTCTTAAGCACTATTGCGGGAACGCCATCCGGTCATGTGGCCATATATGTGTCTAGGCTTTTAAGTATTCGTTTCACTTCCCGTTGACGAAATACCAGACCTGGCATTGAAGAATTCACTCTCGGAAGAATTGGGGGAGTCTTTCCTTGAAGATCTAAGGTAGAATTTAATGCCAATATTTCGGCAAGAATGTTCGCTTTTTGTTTGCCCGTTTCTGCTATTGAGCCATTGTCTTTGGTCAGTGCAGTGGTGGGATTGACGTTTTTTAGAAACCCTGATTAACAGCTTTGGCAACTGATCAAAAGGATCTTGATCCGTTAGGACAGTTGAGAAGTTTGTTATTGACCTGCCCCTGATATCCCCCCTTGTCTGGTCAATAGTCCGCTTACACTGGTTTCTGATCATGATGAATATATTTCGATTTTCGGCTGCCGGATCTCCGCACTATTTGCGGTAGGCGGCATTTTCAGCATTGACCGCTCTTGAGCAGTTTTTCCAAATCATGGTTTACTGTTTGAGATACGTTTCATAGAAGAGGGAATGAAAGCTTCCACAAGCCAGGATAACTTGAGCTATCTCATTAGCAAACTCAAGAGGTGTTTCGATTCCAAAAGCAGACATCTTTCCTGGGAAAAGAAGGATAAAACTCGCGTACATACTTTATTCAAAAACTAGAACTCTTGGACTACATGTTCGCTTTCACCATCTTTTAGTTGAAAATTTTTGTATATACATACATACAGTATATTTTGTATATACATACATATATGCATATATGTATATACACACATATATTATGCATATGTATAAAACATTCTAATTCTAATGCTTCCAACATTACGTGCAAGTTTTCATTTATTTTATTTTTAGCAAGAACAATATCAGAGGGAAGTGATGTTGCGACCCAATGCTCCTATAATCATCAAGAAACCAGGAAACAACGTCTACACGGGTTACGGCGACGTGGAAGACACATTTTTCTATTACGGTGTAATGAATGACGGTAGGTACGAAAGCATAATACAAGAGCAACATATCTACATTTCTCAAATTTCCGCTGCCTTTTCTGAAGTTTGAAACAAAACTTTTTGTATCGTTATAGGGGCATTCTTTTCGAAATTTCATTCCGATGAAGACAACGATGAGCAGGACGACGAGGAAGACCAGAATGAGCCTCAAATACAAAACGAACGCGAAGTCGAGCTAGCACGAGTCAATTCGGACGACGATGTATTATATAGACTGCCATATTTAGGTAAACACATCACTCTTTTAGTAGGTACTCTAAGATTGTTAATAGCTAGTCACGAACAACTAATGTTTGACACAGTATCAGCATCAGTGGTATTTAATACGGCGACATTTGGACGTTTCAAACGTCACATCTCGTCACGTCACGCGTCAAATAAGTAGTAGCTTTGAAAAAACTGTCAAATGACGTTGCCTTTTACTGTAAATATGGCTTATATTTTTTGCGTTTCAGTCAACTAAAACTTGGTGAAATTTGACTTTATTTGCAGGATTTAAAATAGATGTGTCTGTTCGATGTCCGGCCTCGTTTGCCCCTCTCAAGTTTCTTAAATATTCATCGTTTGAAGAACAGGTCAAGCTTAAGAGAAAAAGTTGCACTAAAGGTAACACCGAGATAAATAGTTTGTATTCCGACATTCAAATTTTACATAAATTCTTATAATGTTGTGGCCTAGTCACAGCAGCACAGTTGATTCACTGTGATCTTTAACCCGCCAACGTCATCGCATGAAGCTTGTTTTTACAAAAGCGTTTGCTTAAGTTAAGTTAAAATATTTTCACGTCTTACATCCGTTTTCGAGTCACCAATCAGAACTAAACAACGCACGACACTGAAAGTAAAATTAAGCTTGATTCGTGCATCATGTGCGCTGCGTTTTGAAAGAAGAATTTCAAATTGATTACATACGGTGTTCTTATTGGACAAAAAATGTATTTAAGCCTTGCAATGAACTCTATTAGCCAGGAAATGTATTTAATATTAAAATTACATATAAATATGAACACTTTTTGCAGGTGAGACCGAGATACACATGGACTTCGAATGTTACGGAGCACATTACGCCAGATTACCGTCAAGATACCAGTACGAGGTGGTCAGAAGGAAGAGTTGATAAAATGGCGATTTTACTAATTTTTATATTTTCTGTCTTTTATTTATTTTGACCTTTAACATGTTTCATTCACTACTGTTCCATCTGTGATATTTTATCTTTACATTCCTTTTTGTGCCTTTTTATTATTTTGGTCAATAAAATTGCCATTAATATTTTTATATTGTTTGGTGAAAAACGAATAAAAAAATAAAGATTTTAAAACAGATAAAACGTTTTGAAGAAATGCGCTAAGAGATATGCAGATTTTTGTCATTCATATATATTTTATTTATTTGACCTTTAATGTGTTTTATTTGTTATTATCCCAATTATTATATTTTATCTTTACATTCCTTTTTATGTTTTTTTATTATTTTGGCTAATAAAATTTGGCTAATAATTTGTATGTTGTTTGGTGACAAACGAATAAGTCAGCAAGCTTTTAACAGCATCACATTTGAAGAAGCATGCTAATTAATATAGTTATTTTACTTATTTGTTTATTTTAGATTTTTATTTATTGGACCTCTAACCTATTTTATTCATTATTGTTATAAAAAATACAACTTAGAAGTACATACCTATATAAATAGTGTATAAAGTACTTAAAACGATGACAACATTCTAATATAGTTCCTATTTAACTTAAATTTAATTAACTAAAAATTATCTTTATAAAATATAATCTTACAGCAAAAAGCTTTTAATATAGCGATTTTACTCGTTTGTATAAATATAGCGATTTTACTCATTTGCATATTTTATGTTTTTTATTTATTTAACCTGTAATATATTTCTTTCATTACCGTTCCAACTCTGATATTTCATGTTTACATTCCCTTTTATGTTTTTTTTTTAAATTATTTTGATGAATAAAATTGCCATTAATAATAATTTTTTGCATTATTCGTTGAAAAAAATACAGAATCTTGTTTCATAACTGTTTCATCCGGGCATCGATTTTTGTGATTTTTTTACTATTAATTTGTTCATTAAAACTGCTATTTATAGTTTTAATTGATTGGTGAAAAACGAATACAAAATTAAAAACTTATTTCAACAAAAAGACGTTTTATAGTGTATAAAAATAAAGCAATAAAAAAATTCTGATAGAGTACCTTTTAATATTAAATCTAAATAACCAAAATTTATCTTTATTAAACAAACTAAGAAACGAATTTTCCTAATTTTCTGGAAAAAACTTTTGAGCTGCATTAACATCTTAATTACCAATGTAAAAAAATGATATACACAATAATATAATACCTACCATTTTCTTTTCGTGAACTCAATTTCAGGACGCACTGTATAATATGTATGCATACGTTCCAAACTTCAAGGTGAACATACTTCTCCTGGTCGGAAACTTAAATTTCCTAGATACAAACGATGTACATTACTTTTTATGCTTTTTCATTAATTCATTAATAATTATTTATGTGGTTTAATGAAAAAGAAATAAAGGAATCAAGCTTTAACAACAACAGAAGAAGAGCGCTAATAAATATGACGATTTTCCTCGTTTGTATATGTTATGTATTTTATTTATTTCGCCTTTAACATGTTTCATTCTTTACTGTGCTAACTCTGATATTTCATATTTGCATTCCTTTTTATGTTTTGTTTTTAATTATTTTGATGAATAAAATTGCCATTAATAATAACTGTTTATATTATTTGTTGAATAACGAATAAAGAATATAGGACCTTTAACTTGTTTCATTCATAACTGTTCCGTCTGCGCGTTGTTTTTATTATTATAATTTTGCCCACTAAAACTGCCATTTAAATGTTTAATTGTTTGTTATTCATTACTGTTCCAACTGGGGTATTTCATCATTACGTGTAAACGTCCCAAACTTCAGGGTGTTCTTCTTCTTCTCGTGAAAAAAAGTTTTTGTAAAATATCTGGTCGGAAACGTATTTCCTAGATATATAGGGTGTTTGTTTACTTTTTATGCCTTTTTATTATTTTAATTAATGAAATTGTCATTAATAATTTCTTATATTGCTTGATGAAAAACGAATAAAAAATCCAGCTTTTAAGAACTACACTTTTTAGCTAATAATAATGGCTAATTTACTCGTTTATGTTTATATTTATTTAATATTTAACATGTTTCATTCAGCATCGCTCTCTGGATATGAGGTTACCGAGCCCTCTCACCAACCACAACTTGACTCTCCGAATGAGCAAATTATTCATATTTATTAATTCCTTTAACTAAGCTAGTAATACATAATAGGAACAGCAATGGTCCAAGGTTAGTACTTTGCGGAATGCCAAGAACATATTCAGAATAATATCCTATGCTACTTGTTGCAGCCTATTTTGAAGCTATGATTGACAAAAAATTACCAAGTTAGTGTGAAATCCAAATTCACTATGCAGCTAGGCAATGAGAATAATATGCCAGAGGCCGTCATGTCTTAGCCAAGTCAGTATAGATCACATCAATTTGATACTTATTGTCAAGGCTTTCCGCTAGTTGATTTTTTATTCAAAGTCCATGATGTCGATATGTTATTTTTTTAGAATAAAAGAGTAAATAAAATTATATGTAACTTCAAATATCTTTGCATATTATTATTTTAACTGATTTCCATATTTGAAGAAAAATTTTTGTTTTTAGTGAGATATTGAATAATATTCTAAGTGGTTCTGCAAAGAAACCTATCATGCCGTTAAAAATAAATGAGGGTATGTAATCAGGACGTATGGCCTTATTCATCTTGAGACTTCTGACCGCATCACACACATCCTCATAATCATATATACACAAAGCAGTTGATATAGCTTTGCCCTATGTGTGTTTATATGCATTTTGTTATGAATACATGTTGCACTTTTATTATTCTCAATGTACTGCCAAAAAGAACCTAGACTGCTCAATAATAATATATAATTGAATTTTATTATATATTGTACATGCGCCCTTTTTATATAACTTTTAATTTTAGCTCCAAGTTATACATTGATTATTATAGCAAAATATTGTCAATTATTTTACTTTTATTCTTAAATTATTTCTAATTTAAATACTTTTGATAATCTTCTCATCAAATTAGACAGGATATGTCCGGCTAGGTTTGCTACTTAGTCCACATATTTCAAAAATGAAATCTAATCTGTCGTAAAAACATATAACAGCTAAGTTGACGTCATTAAAAGAGTCCAGGTCGTACCAGCATAGATTTTGAAATAATTGATACATGGCATACAAGTCCATTACCAAAATAACAACAAAATATCGTTTGGGAAAAAGTAGTTTAAACAATTGTAATATGCTATGATCTAAAAATTACTATTGCTATTAATTTTTAAATGTTAAGTGGTTTGTTTAAAATATATCTCGAAGTGTATATAAACTAAAACAAGTATACATATAGTTATTTCGATATTTTTAAAGACTACGATAATGTAGTGTGAAAAAAATAATGTTTACTTTTAAGGAGTTTTTTGATTTGACACAATTGTTTTTATTTTGCTTCAAAATAAATTTTAAAATTTGAAAAAAGATGAATTTTGAAAATAGTACCTACCTATTCTTTTTAGTTTGAGCCCGTGCAATAGAAAATTATTTGAATCACTAGTTTCTTTAGCTTTTTTGCCTAAGTTTTGCAGCATATATTTTTTTGATACCAGTAACGAACAGAGAGAAAAACAACACTTACTTGACTCTACGTTTTAAAAAACAATTTTAACTGGTTCACTTTGTACTGTCGAATGATTTTTGGCCTTCTGGTAATTATTCTAAATACAAAAAAAATAGAGTGAGTTCCTAAACATGTTAAAATATCACTTACAATGTTTAAATTGCCTTCTACAGAACACTTTTCGATATGTTGCCTTGGAAAATAAACAGCTTCAAGAAAACTATCTCTACAATATTAACATCAAGTGAGTATTTCAACAGGTAAATTGAGTTTTTCTTGACATACATTTTTGTTGACATCAGCGCCCATTGGCTCTATTGATTTGATATAAGCAGATGTTCAAAAACAAAGACAATAAAGTTTAGGTGAGCTTGAGGAACTTCATCAATATTAATAAAACATATATTCATTTAGCCTAAAGTGGATTTCACAGACCTAAAATATACGTGTACCTTAATTACCTTCGTTAGACCAAGACCTCGGTCAAGACTCATTGAATACAACACAACCACCCTAGGTGTAAACAGGTATTGCAAAACATTTTTTAGGTAGAAAATAGAAAAATCACACAACTAATTAATATCATATGTTGTGCACATAATGTTAGGCATAGCCTCTAAAAATATAGTGTGTATGACTAGTCACTGCCTACATAAATAGAAAAACAAAACTTACCCGAATATTTTTGGTTGGAACAAATGATTTGTCCTTCTTAATGGAATTTACCCACTGCCTCAATTCACCTTCTTATGGAATGAAAAATTTCGACTTTGAGTCCATTTTTCTAATTCCCTCTACATTCGGGAACACAACAGGCTAACACCATGTTTTCAATTGACACTATTATGCATAATTATTTAAAATGTAATGTTCTCAACTAACCGATTAAACTTAAACCAAAGCTTAAGCATACTTTGATTATTACAACACTTACCTAAAACCACTCTATAACCCTATCATTATTCAATAATGCTACAAATAAAAAGTGTTTAAGTATCCTAAGTAAAACTAAAGAAAATTCTATTACGATAAGAAAACAGAAACATTCAAAAAGACCAAGAATATAAAAGGCAAGCAGAACAGGACCAGCTTCAGAAATGGATGCTGGATGTAATTGTAGGCGATCAAGGAAAATTGCAGAAAATATTGGATAGCTGAAATGAGAAATTTAAAAAAGAAGTAAATAATATACAAAAGGAAGTTGTAACTGTACAAAAAGAAGTTATGAATGTACATAAAGAAGTTAGAAATGTACAAAAGAAGTTGGAAATGTACAAAAAGGAGTTGGAAATGTACAAAAAGAAGTAGGAGACGTACAGAAAGAAATGAAGATTTTACAAGCATAAGTTACAAGTCTAAAAATCAAGGACCCATCGAGAGGGTATTCGCCATAGGACAGCATATCAGACCTCCAACGTATGATGGTCAAACATCCTGGGCAATGTACAGAAGACAATTTGAACGCGCTGCTGTTGCCAACAGTTGGAATAACGAAGAAATGGCTACGTCACTAGTGGTAGCGCTTCGTGGATCTTCCCTGGTACTACTACAGACTATTCCCATCAGCCAACAGGGGAATTATGACATACTTGTAGCTGCCCTGGAGAGACGATTTGCCGACCAACATAAAAGACCAGTGGCGAAGCGTGAATTTTTTGTTCGGGTAGACAAAGATAATAAAAAATGTTGTTAATGTCAAAAATGCTTATCAACTACTATTTCTCCACTTTATAAACCTTATGAAATAAAACAATGATATATACTAATTAAAATATAAAAAATATATGTGCCTCACCTTTATAAGCACACAACTGAAGTGAAACTTCTGAAAAAGATATTACGAATTGAGTTTTTTAATGCTTTTTCTCAAATTTTGCCCCGGTCGGTGTCGAAATAACTTTTTTTCCTTTCTTTCAACTTTTTATTCACAAAACCGCGTTTCTCTAACTTCTTTTTTATTAATTTTTTTTCTTTATTTTGTTTTATAATACTTTTAGTAGCCTCCCGAACAATTTTTTCCTCTTTTTTATTATTATTTTTTTTCCTTATTACGTTTTATAATACTTTCGTTAACTTTCCGACCAATCTCTTGTTTTTTTCGTTAATTGTTTTTTTTATTCCGTTTTTTAATACTTTTAATAACTTTCCGAATGTCTTTTTAGTTTTTTTTTTAATTTTTTTTCCATTTTTTCAAAAATTTTTGATTTTTTTGTCATAAAGCATTTTATTCTTCCCATTTTTGCCATCCCCGGTCTCGTAGCTGAACTATTGCCCCTTTTCTCACCAAAAACCGCGTTTCTCTAATTTTTGTATTTTTTTCCTTATTTCGTTTTATAATACTTTTAATTAACGTCCCTAACAATTTTTTACGTTTTTTTCAATTTTTCCCATTTTTCGAAAATTTTTGGGTATCCGGGGAGGTGGGGTTGACTCGGTAACACAGGGTCATCGCTTGTCAGATTTTCGATCCGAGGCTCCGTTACAGAGATATCGGCAGAAAAAACGTTTTTTCCCCAAAATCCCCCCTTAAATTAGAGCCCCGTTTCCATGTGGCCAGAGGTAGCCGCCCCATACAAATTTCGACCCCGTAGCTCTTCCCGTTCTCCCGAAATGAATTATTTTAGTTTTAGGGGGCTCTGGTTTTCGTCCAGAATCTTCATTTTACCCCGGCTACATGTCCAGAAAATTTCAACCCTCTAGTTTACTGGAACATGCTTAATTAGAAAGGGCGTTTTATTTTGATAACCGTTTCAACTTTCACTTTTTCTCACTACCCTCGCTAAAGAAGTTTCACTTCAATAAAATTCTGTGCTAGTAAATATAGAGAGGGTAAAAAATACATATTAACATATAAAAGTAACATACATAAAAATTAGATAAAAACATATACATAGCTTACAGCAGTCCTGGAACAAAACAAAACTGAAGTACTGCAGCCGACTATATCAAACGTTCCCGTAAACGGTATCCCGCAGCAGCATAATAAAAATAGCTGGTCAACTAGCGTGTAATGTCTTTCGACCCCGAGAAAATCGCGGACGTACGCTGAACGCCGAGACCTCTGACTCGCAGCCTGTCGCCTGCTTGATGCGTTTTTGGATTAGTGCAGAAGACAAATCTCGAAATGTCTTCCGGGGGTCCGGAAATTATAATTAGGCGGTTTTTATTTCGTTTGGAGATTCATAGACATATAAGAAGAGCAAGTCGGTGGTGTGTTGTGTACCTATTACGGTTTTTTAAAATGTTAGTTAAACAGCTAGTAACCAAATAAATTAATGGCAAATAAACGGTAGACAATTTTTGGGTAGACAGTGTCTACTCGTACGCTTCGCCACTGTAAAAGACAGCTCTATCAGGCACAAGTATAGTCTCGACATCAGAAGCCTGGTGAAAACCTGCATGAGTTTGAGGCAAACGTTAGACGTCTCATTCAATTGGCCTACCCGGGAGCAACAGAAGAATTTCAAGAGGAACTTGCTGCCCAATATTTCGTGGATGGTATCAAAGATCCAAAAACTCAGAAGATGCTACGTCTAGCCAAATTTCAGGGCCGTATCCATCCAGGAAATAAACAGCTGTGAAATCACTGAGAAGGACGAAATTTTGAAGAAATTAACGGAAGTTCTTGATGACACACCGACTAAAGTAGTGGCGGCATGTACTGTCAGAATAAATGGAAATACCGTGCAGATAATTTTTGGAAAATTGGAGAAGGAGTTTGGAGGCTGCATCGGACTTATCCAACACCACGATTTGCCTTGCAAACACCTTGTAGGCAAAGCACTAGTCAAACCGACGGCGAAATACCGATAAGGATAGCAAATATTTCATCCAATTCCATTAAAATCAATAAAGGGGATGTGATAGCCACTTGCGAGCCGGTGCAGTGGGTAACCAGTTGCGAAACGCAGTCAGAAGTAGTACCCTCAACATCACCCAAGGATGTCCTAGAATAATTCCAGAAGTCGTGGCATCATCTGTCTTTTGTAGAACTGAAGACATCTACGCAATTTATCAAAGAGCAGAGCACAGCCATTGAGAGGAAAAATGGCAATACTGGAAGAATCAACATCATAAAACATAAAATCGACACTGGAAGTGCTCACTCCATACGGCAGCATCCCCGGAGGCTACCAGTGACGAAGCAGCAAGAGGTTACCACATTAGTCAACAAAATGCTTGACGATGGGATTATTGAAGAATCATCAAGGTCATGGTCGTCTCCGGTTATCTTAGTCACCAAGAAAGATGGGACTACCAGATTCTGCGTGGACTGTAGAAAGCTCAATAACGTCACCAAGAAAGACAGCTACCCACTTCACAGAATTGATAACACGTTGATGACACTAGCAGGTTCTCATTGGTTCTCAACACTCGATTTAATGAGCGGCTACTGGCAAGTGGGCATCGACGAACACGATATGGAAAAGGCTGCCTTTTCTACCGGAAGTAGTTAATATCAGATTAAAGTTATCCTCTTCGTACTATGCAATGCCCCCGCTACTTTCGAGCGTCTTATGGAAATTGTTCTACTAGGTCTCACTTGGAAGACATGTCTGGTCTAACTTGATGAAATAATGGTAATGGGAAAAACGTTCGAAAAGCTCCTACAAAACCTTCATGAAGTGTTTACTAGAACCAAGAATGTTTGGCTCTTACTGAATCCAAAGAAATGTTTTCTTTTCCAACAAAAAGTTGAAATTCTCGCGCATGTCGTGACATGTAATCAGAGGCAATCCAAACCGCCCAACGGAAGATGGCAGCAATCAAGGACTGGCCTCGTCCTCGCGACAAACATGAAATGCCAAGATTCCTTGGACTATGTAGTTAGTATAGAAGGTTTGTTGAAGGATTTGCAAATATAGCTGCACCTCTACATACGCTCACTGAAGAACGAGTAAAGTATAACTGCGATCATAACTGTGATTCTGCGTTCAGGAAATTAAAAGCGGCTCTATGTTCTAGTCCAATATTGGAATATCCGGAACAAAAGGGTAAATTCGTATTGGACACAGACGCAAGCAACACCGGCATCGGAGCAGTTTTGTCGCAAGCACAAGCAGGAGAAGAACGAGTTATCGAATACTACAGTCGAACAATTTCGAAACCTGCACGTAACTACTGTGTAACCCGAAAAGGGCTTTTGGCAATAGTACGGCATGTTGAGCATTTCCATCAATATATGTATGGACAAGAATTTCTGATAAGGACTGATCATGCAGCACTTAAATGGCTTTTGGATATGAAACAGCCGGAAGGACAGGTAACCAGATGCCAGATGGCTTGAAAAGTTACAGCAATACAACTTTAAGGTTAAGCACAGGGCAGGAAGATTGCATAATAATGCAGATGCTTTATCCAGAAGGCCATACGAGGATAATGGTGAGCATTGCCAAAGAATAGATCAGCTAGAAGGAATTACTCCCATTAGGCAAATTAAATTTGAGGTTGATCAGCAGTGGACCACAGAGCAACTTAAAAAGGATCAGTTTGAGGATAGTGAAATAGCACTATTGCTAAAAGCTAAAGAAGAACCTCAACCAACACCAAGCTGGAGAAAGATTTCAACTAAAGGATTTGCTTTTAAATCTCGGTGAGCGCATCGGAACAACTCCCTGGTGGTGGAAAATGGACTTCTGAAACGAGCCTGTTAAGGCGCCGATGGAAAAGTAGTGAAGCCACCGTTAGTGGTACCAAGGAGAAATATATCGGAAGTTCTGGAAGAAGTTGATAATGGAAAGTCTGGTGCTCATCTCGGAGTGAACAAAACGATTGACAAGATCCGCGAATTTTTACTGGATCAACTATTGCCAGGATGTGAAATCGTGGTGTCAGCAGTGCTCAACCCGTGCCGCAAGTCAAGGATCCAAAACAAGACCTAGGGGCAAAATGAAACTGAAGAATAATGTGGGCCTACCGTTTGAACGTATCGCCATTGACGTAGCTGGTACTTTTCCGGAAACAAATAACAACAAGTACATTTTAGTGGCAATTGACTACTGCACTAAATGGCCGGAAGTATTTGCGATCCCGAATCAAGAAGCTGCTACCATAGCAGAGGTCCATGTGAATAACTTATTCAGCAGATTTGGTGTTCCGTTAGAGCTGCAGTCAGATCAAGGACGCAACTTTGAATCCAAGGTTTTCCAGAAAGTCTATGATTTACTCAACATCCATAAAACACGGACTACCGCTTTACATTCACAATCAGACGGCATGGTTGAGAGGTTTAACAAGACCATTGGAGAACATTTGTCAAAGGTCGTAGATGAACATCAGAAGGATTGGGACCAACACAAACTACTATTTTTGATGGCCTATAGATCAGCAGTTTATGACACGACAGGACTAACACCAGCCATGGTTTCATTTGGAAGAGAACTCCGTTTACCTTGTGACCTATTATTCGGAACGTCAGACAACCAGGATATGGAAATTCAAGACTACGCTTACGCGGACTCATTTAAGGAAAAGTTACTATACATCCATGAATTAGTCAGAGAAAACACGGAGAAAGCCAGTGACCGAATGAAGACACGATATGATCTCAAAGCTAATTCTATGGGATTTCACATAAACGATAAAGTCTGGTTATATAATCCGCAAAGGAAGGAAGGAAGATCTCCCAAGCTAACGCCAGTATGGGAAGGGCCCTATACAGTCATCAAAAGAATTAATGACGTAGTGTATAGAATTCAACGTAGCCCCAGAAGCAAACTGAAAGTTGTCCACCTCGACAGGCTAAAAGCATATCACGGACATGAAGTAGCTGATCGGGTCGATCAGAATTAAGAGGGAGGCAATGTTACGACTAGTAACCATATGAATGTTTTTGTGCTACCCTATAGAACTGGCCTTGCCGCTTGCCTCGTCTATGTATGAGTCATCGCCGCGCTGCGTCGGCCGCGAAGATTCAGGAAGCCTAGAATTATCTCGATGCCCTGGTCGAGAATCATATAGAGTTGCCTCGCTTCTTCCCGAGTATTTGTGATAGACATCGTATATAAATAGCGGATAGCGGCGAATTGTAGTTAGTTAATCATTGAATGTTGAATTGTAAAGAGCTATTAGTTGTAAAGTTATAAGAGTAGTTTAGTGTTTAATTGTATACAGTACAGTGGTAGAGAATAAGACTATTAGTTTGAAATAGTAAAAGTTGTAATTTCGTTCTGAACCCACGGGAAAAACGTAACAATATCAAAATTTAAAAAAAATATGAGAGATTACCTTATTTTGACCAGACCCACTTACTGTATAATATGTATGTGTAGTTAAAAAGTTCTCTTATCATGAATCTCATATACAGGGTGTTCAATAAGTATGCCTCAAACTTCAACATGTCCTGAGCTATAGTTAATGGAAAAAAAATTCTATAAAATGTTTTGTACGGAAACTTAATTTGCTAGATAGAGGTGTTGAAAAGAAGCCGCCAGGATCGAAAAAAAACGAGGCGACAATAGCAGTTCGATAGAGAATTTAGAGGAGAAAATCTCTTCTCTGTTTCGAAAATGTCGGAAAAATGGACTTTCGTGGAAAAGTATAACAGCATCGAATTGCAGGACAAAAAAAATTAAGGTTTTTGTTTTTTTTCTTAGAAAATATTTATTGTAGAAAAATCGATGATTCGACTAGAATCAACTAAAAAAATTGAACGTGTGATCATATAACACGCTACTGAACTCGACTACGTAGCGTTGCATGTTTTCGTTACATAGTAACCCGCATGGAACGGACCCTACCCTGCGTAAAGAAATCTCACCGCACAAAGTATATAAATCAATTTTTTATGGAATATCCAGTAATATGGAATTAATAAAGAGTCAAGATCTTAGAGGAAAAGCAACGATTTTATGCCACCAGTGGAGTAGTTATGGGTAGGAATATCATTCTGTCACAAATAGCAAGCCGGTAGTTTTTCAATTTTTGTATTCTAAAGATTTACAACAAAGATGTTTTAACACCTTGGTATCTAGAAACTTAGGCGTTTCCAGACCCACACATGTTTACAGAAAATGTATATTATATTTCGTCCTTTTACTAGACAGTTTATATGGTACGCCTAACAAAATACTCCGGCGTCGCCACTGAAGTCGAAGAAAACTCCTTCCTCTATTTGGAGTTTCGAATCGATCGCCCAAACTTTCCGAAGAGACACGGCTTTTGCGCAGGCTCAAGCCAATCCCAATCGTTTGGCACGGGCCCGTTGCGAATACTTTTCGTTCGAATGGATAATAATTCGTGGGGCTTTTTTTTCGTATACAAAAGCATCTTTTCCGAAACCCCACGGTGTTATGTGGCCTAATACGAGTGAGATAATAATATGCGCATCTTATGGGGTTTCCGGGTAACGTCGAAAACGCTGACTTCGCGATGCGTTACGATATCCGCCTTACAATGGGAGAATCAGCTGACTTTTTATTAGGACAATCATTTTATCTCGCCCTCATGGAGTTGTTAATGGTGTTTTTACCGTGAGTGTGAGGGTAAGTGTATCCGTAAATAACGATCATATAAAATTTCAATAGCCCATGTGGCCTGTTGTTGTGGACGAATGTCATTAGTTCGAAAAAGTGGTGGAATCACACAACGTGAAACAATGTAAATTAAAGGAATACAAATAAAAAGATAGCATTAAGTCAAACTAAAAATCGCATAATGAATATATTTCTTTCAAAACAATAGAATATCTATAAATACAAAAATGAAAACAGTAATGAATAGTTAATAGCGTCAACAAGTACCTAATGCTAAAAAACCATTAGAGATGAGCAGATAGTAAACAAAAGTGATCCCAGTGAAATAGTTTAATCTGAACTAACCAAGTTGTCTAATTAATAATTGCCACCCAACTCATCGTCTGATTGAGAGGGCAGTCCTCTTTTCTCCAACTTGTCTGGATTATTATTCTTTTCTCTTTGAGTAATGGCAAAATTTATAAAATAAATATATTTTAGTAAATTTTGTTAATGGATATATAATTGAGTAAATTTCGGTAACAGTCTTTTTAGATTTTTATTTTAGCTTCAATATGTACATATAAGTATTGTACCTTTTCAGTTTTGTTTCTAATTTTCGTTTATTTTTTACCTTGGTTCCGTATTTTATGTTGTTACGACGAGAGTGTTTTTTATAACTATGTATGAGTTAATTGATTGTAAAGCTGTGTGAAGGGAGGGACCTGTGTGTCTGAATGTATACAGGGTGTTTATTTTAAAACTTACCACCCATGTCATCTGCGTAATTAGACAGATTTGTAAAACTCTCCGAAACACGTCAACAAAATTATTGAGGGGGAATATTTTTTACGAAAAATTGGTCAATCCCTCTAAACCCAGGGCTACCACTCCAAAATTCTTAAATGAGACGGGAGGTCGAATGATAGATAATTTTGAAGGAATTTTTATTCTGTACCTACATTTTGAAGTTTCATTTTTTAAATTTAACCTCACCTTTGCAGAATAACACCCATTTTAATGTTTAAATTCAGGATTTAAAAAAATAATTACTTTTTTTGTTTCGAAATGAAACTAAGAGGGCTTTTTCATTCGGTACCTTATAATTTCACTGAAACCTGTATAAAAGTAGTTCGTTTATGTACAGGGTGTCTCACATAAGATCCTCTACCCCTTTATCTCGGAATATATTCGATATACCAAAAAAAGGTAAATACAAAGTGTTATTCTTTTTAAGGGAGCTTTTATATTATTTTACTTGCACGTATACAGGGTGCTCAGTTTTCCATGGTCAGGGATCAACTTTTAAAAATTAAATGGAACACCCTGTATATTATTTTGGATATGGATTCCTCATAAAAAATAAGGGTGACTTTCTGTAAGATATACTATAGCTATCTCTCATGGTTTAGGATATAATAGCCGTTTAATTTTTTTTTGCTGAAAACGTGTTTACTAAAGGTAATAGGGAAAAATATAAGCATATAATATATTCTAAAACTGTATTTTTTTTTTAAAGAAAATACCATAATATATAATTTTAGTTGGTTAGTTCGGCTACAAATTATACAGGGTGACGTCAGAATTTAATCCAAGTTGGGATATATAAGATCACCAAAAATCGATAATTTTAAATGGAACACCCTGTATATCATTACGGATTTCAATTGTTCACAAAAAATCAAGATCACTTTGTATAAAATAGCCTATACCTATCTCTCGCCGTTTAGAAAATATTCGCTATTAAACATTTTTTATTCAATAAAATAAAATATCTCGTGTAAATTTAACATAAGACCCTCTATCCCCTTATCTCGGAAGATATTCGATTTCCGAAAAAAATTTAAATACAAAGTATTATTGTTTTTAAGGGAACTCTTATACTCTTTAACTTGCACCTATACAGGGTGCTCAGTTTTCCATGTTCAGTGATCAACTTTTAAAAATTAAATTAAATTAAAGAAAACACCTTGTATTTTATTTTGGATATGAATTCCTCATAAAAATAAGGGTGACTTTCTGTAAGATATTCTATAGCTATCCCTCGAAATTGAAGATATAATAGCCGTTTTATTTTTACTAAAGTAGGTAGTTAGGTAGTAGGGGAAAATATATGCATTAGATATTTTTAGTGAATAAAAAATGTTTAATAGCGAATATTTTCTAAACGGCGAGAGATAGGTATAGGCTATTTAATACAAATTTATCTTGATTTTTTGTGAACAATCGAAATCCGTAATGATATACAGGGTGTTCCATTTAAAATTATCGACTTTTTGGTGATCTTATATATCCCAATTGGAATAATTTCTGACGTCACTCTGTATAATTTGTAGCCGCACTAACAAACTAAAATTATATATTATGGTATTATCTTTAAAAAAAAATTACAGTTTTAGAAAATATTATGTGCTTATATTTTTCCCTACTACCTTTAGTAAACACGATTTTAGCAAAAAAAAAATTAAACGGCTATTATATCCTAAACCATGAGAGATAGGTATAGTATATCTTACGGAAAGTCACCCTTATTTTTTATGAGGAATCCATATCCAAAATAATATATAGGGTACATTACAATTTGCGGAAAAAAAATAAATGTAATAACTGGAGCTTACATTGTTTTCGTAACAATTAAGGGTAAAAAAATGGAGAAATTAACGAATAACGATTATGGCCTAGAGTCGCGCGCATTTGGCATTTGTGGTACGTATTGTCATATTATAATAAGACTATATATTATAATATGATATTCATAATAATAATAATTAATAATGTAGTATAACATACCCGGGTCTGTTCAACATAGTTGAATTAGATAAGTTGTGCTTTGTCTTTATTTGGCCAATCAGCGTCATAATAGATTTTAAAAAAATAGATTAAAAAAGAAGAACAATACTTACGTTGTGTTATTCTTGCACAATTTTACTTACTCAAAATGGGTTCGACGATGACAAAAGTAGGAAAATTTGAGGGAAATGTGGGTCATTTAAATTAAAGCACAGATTCCTAATACACTTAATTTATTAGAGAAAACGTGTAAAATTATTCGCGAAAAACGCGCCGGACTCAGCCTGGAATTCTCGACGGGAAAGAGTACGACAGAGAAACCCTAGATCTAAATTCTTAACCGAATTATGCTGTATAACATCTATTAGTATAATAAAAATTAAATTATTGTCTCCCGTGCCACAATTCGTAGTTCCACACTTGTAACAATACATTTAAAACTGAAGGGGATGTTGTTAGTTAGCCAGACGCCGCTGGGAGGTACTGATGTCCTGGATTACGGAGGCTGCGCAGCTATTAGTTGCAATTGCAATTGGACCAATATCTCTAGAATGATCATTACATTTATTTTATAACTAGTATATTTTCCCGTCAGGGTAGAAAATGGTTAGTAGATTCATCAAGGCCCTTGAGTACACTCTCAGTCATACTAAAATTAAAATCCTAGCACGAAAAGACAGCAAATAATAAATTTTATGTTTTCATTTAAAGCACTGTTGTTCACAGCATAAACCGCTTTCATTAAATATGTACAAGATTATTCATTATATTTTTGACACCCACCAGCAGCCGTAATTACAGGTAATAGTTGGGTGATTTTTCATATATTATCTTTTAGAAAGGCCAAAAGAAAAAAAATTGCCTGTCAAAAATGTCAAATAACCGCATAACCTTAATTTTTTAAAATGAAGCACCCTGTATGTTATTGCATATTTGGATTGTGCGGAAAAGTCTAGACCTAAGACTATTACTTATTATTTTATATTATCTAATGTCTAGACATATTTCATGAATAATCTCCTAACGGTTTTTGAAATATTGACAATTGAAAATTCGACCATTTACCAAGTTTGATAGCTTGTAAAATCTAAACGGCTGAAGATAGAACAATACGGTTCGCAC
>MU189557.1:14326-50695 GCA_016904865.1 Pissodes strobi | reverse complement strand
GTACAAATATTTATTTACATATATTTGTTATATTATTCTCTTTATGACGCCTAGAAAAAATACGTGTATAATTTATCCAGCTAGGTGATGTATCTCCCAGAACACATAATTTGTGCTATCTATCACACATACCTTATACTACAAAGAACCACATAATAACAATAAACGAAATAAAAATTATATAAAGCAATACATATCTACCAATTTATGTTCTGTCAATCCAGCACAGGCGGTCATATTTCATGCTCTAGTAAACAAATCGAGCAATATTGTTGGGAACTTTATAAAATCTATTACAACATGTATCGACTGATGCACAGTCTCAAAATATATCGTCGTTGTTTTGGCTATTGGTCGTATCTCAAATTTACAATAATATCCAGGAGACCCACAAAAAGATTTTTCGTAGAATGAAACACTTTATTACTGATAAACGTTTAAGTAAGTTGGTTTGTTTCCTCTAATTTTCTGTTGTATTTTGATCCATCTGAGAGCTATATACATTGCAGTTTGTGTGGTTTGATGTTAAAGACGTTTTTTTACAAGTTTATTGGAGTTACGACCATTAGCCAAAAAATAAATCAGCATATTATTAATTACGACTCACAGGCAGAAAAGAAGCATTATATTTAGAAATTTAAATACATTTATTTCAACATTTATTAGTAATTAACAACAATAAAAAATGTTTAATCAACATTATAACAGAAGAAAATATAATTGAATATAATAATATGAATAATAAAATCAATAATTATTGGTTTTGATAAGGCCAATTTTGAAAAAATATTTTGTATTCCAAATTTCTTATAACTGGCATGTCTGATGTACAAAATGAATTTAAGTCCCTATATTTTTCTGCAGATATTTTATTTGGACTAGTATTGAGAGATGTTAAGGCGATATTTGGCAAACAGATATTTCTTTTTAAAGTTAAAGATCTGTATGTGTTGGTATTATGGCAACTTTTGAAGTAAACTTTTTGTAAATTTTGTTTTGATATTTTAACTTCTTTTATTTTTGTACAATTAACTTTTTCTTTTTGGTCATCAGTCCTTATGTTTAGTAATCTAATCTCCGGTGATAATTTCTTAAAATCTTTAAAGTCAAAATAGTTAAACTGGTTCACATTATAAGGGTGTTTCCTTCTTGCGAGGCGAATTGTGGGTATGAGTTGAGACGGCGTGAAAATTTCTCCACATTTTTTTAAGGCATAAGATATCGCACTGTGGGCAGAATCCCCTTCATTCTGCCCATGATATGGTTCGAAAAATCTTAAGAATATCTCGTCTATATAAGTGCTTTTTGCAATAAAATACAGTAGCATTGAAACCATAATGGTATTTTTCGCCTGACCTGCACAGCCATCACAAAAAAGATTCACAGTCTGAATGCCACTTTTGTCATTTTCTTGTAAAAATAAATACACTGCCTTGGATATTTCCGAGGAACCTCTCTTACTTTCAGCTTCATGCCAGACAAAACAGTTACAGCCTTTTGTGCCCAAATTGTAAAGTTGTAGTTACTTAGTCTATTCTTATAGAATACCTTGGAATTATTAGATATGGGTAAATATATTACTTGCTGCAAGTCGAAAACAGCACTTATTACTTTTGGATTATTTTGTGAGTCATTTTTGCATTTATCTTTTATATCTCTAATTTTTTCTTTTTCTTTTATGTGAGTAAATCGTTCTTGCAGCTTTTCTTTTTCACTATCTTCGGACTCTCTGTAATGTAAGCACAAACTACACTGGTCTTTTTTGGGTCGATTAAATGACAAATTAAATGATTTAAAAATCTTATAGTAGGTGCTATAACTAGCAACTTCTCGTCCTTCTATCTCGTTCTTGTACATATCGTACATTATAGATAATGACAAATCTCCGTGGAGGTATTCTCGTTTAGAAGATTTTCTACAATAATGGGATTCTTCTCTAGGGAACCTCTCAATATGAAGTTTTACATCTTTATATATTTTTGCGTCTCGCAATTTCTGACAACTGGATCGGCCTCCTCTATTATCTTTTTCCAGAACACCTGTATCTCTCACTTTTTTGTTTGACGTAATGACCACTTTTTCTGAAATTGATAGTGTACGCAAAAAAAACTTCTGGCAAAGTTTTTTTGCCACACCTTTTAAAGGCAAAAAGTACTTAAAAGAATTTTTTCTTCTAGAATGTTGGCTTCCTTTTGTCTTCTGTTTAGTTTCAGAACGTGAGCTGTATCGAGTAATGTACTCCCTTTTTAACCGAGTTGATGATAAACTCCAATATGCTTTAAAAATATTTTCTCTATCCAGTCTATTGAACTCGTCGCAACATTTTCCAATTTTTCTACACTGCAGAGCGTTACAAATTCCATGTTCCTTTAAAGTTCTAGCTGGAATCTTCTTATTCGTATAATAACTTGTGTATTCTTTTCCTTCTATTCTTAACTTACTTGCAAGCTTCTTTTTATTAGTTATATTTCTTATTGTGTGTTCTCTTCTGCTACCTTCAACGCTATATTCTTCTGGAGTTCTGTCCATTATCAAACATTGTGTAGATGAAATGACAGGTGATAATATATCGAAAAAGCTACTTTTATCCGATTTTCCATGTAACGCACACGAGGTAACTTCTTCCAAAAAGTGGTCATAACACAGGAGAATTAAGCAAAGATGGTAGCTGCTGAACACTTCCACAAGGCAGTTAAAAACCTCGCAATGTTGATTGGGGACTGGTTGCGACAATTCTTGGGTCAACGGCTTCCTTAATTTTGATATATATAGTGATAAGGGTAAATTGTCATCGCTATCGCTTTCCATTGTCTAAAAATAGTAAAAAATAGTAGTTTTCCTAATCAGTGCGCAAAGTTATGTTTTTCCGCACGCGAAAGCAGTTAGACGAACGACGCGAAGCGGAGTTCGGATAAGCTTTAAGCGCGGGAAAACTACTTTGCGCACGTGTTAGGAACAACACTTTTTCTACGAGTGAAATAACTATAACAACATTTTTTTTTAATTTTCATTGCCATCAAAAACAACAACTTATAACTACCTATGTATTATTATTAACAACATGTCTTCCTTTTGCAACGCGACAATACTGGCAAACCAGGAAATGACATCTAGTACGACATTTTTACCTTCACGATCTGCAATAAATTTAAAAAATGCGACCAACTGCACATTTAATATTAATGTTGTTAATAATAATATATAGGTAGTTATAAATTGATGTTTTTGATGCCAATAAAAATTAAGAAAAAAATGTATAGTTATTTCACTAGTAGAAAAACATTGTTCCTAACACGTGTGCAAAGTAGTTTCCCCCCACTTAAAGCTTATCCGAACTTTTATCAAGTGTGATTTTATAAGTGTACGGGAAAGTGCTACTGTGCATATGCAAAAGTGTGCGCAAAGTAGCTTCTTTGCGGTCACTCGTAGAAAAAATAAATATCTGGACCACAACCGATCCATTTCATTAAAATCCGTTAAGTTTGGTGCTTTTTCAATGTTATTTTTAAATCCTTGGAATTTCCCAAGTGATTTTAGTGCATAGATAATACATTTTGAAATAAACTGGACTTACCTTCTTCACAATGCAGGTGCTACTTTTTGAAACACTGGAATTTATTTTGAACACCAAACTTAGACGCCAAAAATGACAGTACATAAAGATACTCCTTGGCTGCCATAGCAACGCAGTACTTGTTTTGTTTGGTTCATGGATAACCTGATTTTTATTTGAGTGTACGGAAGATTAATTGTATCATAAATATTGTAATTAGCGAAAAAAAGAAAATGTATTTCCAAGCGTAGGTGTAGCTCGGAAATATTCACAACAATTAATAAGCATTAGCAATCAATATCCAGGTAATTAAAATTTAAATGGTCGAACAATAATTAATAACAGTGGGTCACTACAAAATAAATCCGTACAGAATCTTTTTTAGTGCTATCAGCTTCAATTTCAGGCAACCACTAAGTGTTTTCTTCCTAAAAACAACCGGGCTAATGATATTATAAAAACAATAATAGATAGGTACCGCTTATTCAGACACATTGGCGATTTTTAAAGACTTTCTTCGAATGGAAATAATGCGATCTTCTCGACCCAGCACGGCCCCAGTTAATAAACCAATTAAGACAGCATAATATATACAATATACATACAAAAAAAATCAAAGAGCCACTGAAACGCGATTGCAAAAAATGTGAGATACGACTTATAGCCAAAATATCAAACGTCATAATATTAAATACGACTTTTCAACATTTATGTTTTATTCCATTAGTAATTTATTAATTAATTAATAAACTAATTAAGACGGCATAATATATACAATATACATACAAAAAAAAATCAAAGAGCCATTGGGACGCGATTGCAAAAAATGTGAGATACGGCTTATAGCCAAAATATCAAATGTCATAATATTAAATACGACATTTCAACATTTATGTTTTATTCCATTAGTAATTTATTATTGCCAATAATCTTACTAGCATACAAAGTAAGCAGTTTTAGTTATCTACTGAGCAACCTAACTCAATTTTGAAAAATAAATGAGATACGACCAATAGCCAAAACAAGGACGATATGCTCTAAATCAGACTGTATGGGTCGTAACTAGGAATTTTTGAAATATATTTACCTTGGGAGATACAGTTTAAAGTAACGGATGTATTAAAACCGCATTGGCATGCCGGCTATACTACTTCTTTGTCAAATATAAATATTTAATTTATTCCACTACTCTTTTCCCACGTCGCGTTGTTTCATGACAACAGCATCTGGCCATGCAGCAAGTTCTGTAAATCATTTTCAATTTTATCAAAATTGAATCGAAAAATGCAGAGAACTCGCTATGTTCTTATCTGAGAAAGGTCTTTTGTAAGTTTAAAACCCAAAAAGCAAAGAAATACTTGTACTCAAAGACACCGTTCATTAATCTTGGGGCCAACCATATAAAACTTATCGAATTTCCGTTCCGTAGTGAAATAAGAGGCAGACAGAAGCAAAATGCATAGTCCATGAGCGTAGGATAAAATTTTTGGATTTCATTTTGCTTCATAGTGTTGTAATTTTACTAAGGTTCAGTCAGTGGCAAATAGGCTTTGAGGCTAGCATTGACCGTAACGATATTATTAAGGCAACCACTGATACATTTGTAATCAGGAGAATTATAAACAGTATGATTCACGTCAACCCTACATTCTACAGTATCATTTTATTCATCCAAATACAAGATTTCTTCATAGGCACCTAATAAATCCTGTAAAATTTAGGCAAAGCGGGAAATAATTGATTCTCTATCAGGTTCTGGCTTCCTCAACACCCCCTAAAATCATATTCAAGTAAAAATTAATATTTTTTGAATGTAGATCTATAATATTTATTGCAACGATATCGAATTCATATTACGAGCTTTTAGCGTTTGAGTATTTTTTATGGTAATGTCCTAATACTAACAAATGTTTCGGATTTCGTTTAAAATTTCACCTTCTATCCAAAACCCTTGTGAAATATGGGCGGTAACATTTTTCTGGTTGAGGACCTTAGTCAAGATAAGACGTTATATTTGGTTTGGCTTTCCTAAAATTCATACTTTAATTTTTAATTTAACTTTAAAATAACATATCGTCGACATTTTTATCCGTGTTGTGTCTACTATACAAAAACAAATAGTACAACATCTTAATCTGAATGTTACCGCCATTGAGCATACATGATTTTCTTTTGGATTACATTACATTTCATTAAGCAGCTGATCGGACGGAGGTTAAGGCTTGCTTTCCTAATGTATATGTTTTTCTACAAATTGTAACAGCAGATGCATATTTTATTTTGTGACATATTTTTGCTTAACTGATTATGTTTTTCTTTTGTTTTGGTGAAAATATTACATACATTTTGCTGCAAAATTATCATTTTGTTTCAATGATATATACGGATAGCGCGATTCGCTATTTTTGAATGTTCGGCTGTTCAAAGATTCAAGTTTCGCCGTCTTGTGTTCCTGGCTGATCCAGTTGAATTGTGATTCGACTTTTTTTTGGCGCCTATGTACTTAATTTTCTATCCTGAAATAAACTAGTAAGGTGTTTCTTAATGTAAAATTGGGCACCCTATCGATATATGGTTGAGTTGATTTGTTATGACTTTAAGTTCTTTATGTTCAACGAACCATTGTTGTAGTTAGCACGAAAATATGTGTTGTCTAGCATATCGACTCTGAAGAATTTGTCCCCGACTCGGGCAATTGGAATTTTCTAACACGAAATTGGTGAATTTTGCCTGGTCCGGGTTACATTTGGCACTGCATTAGATTACTTTTGGTTTTCGTTCCCTTTAGCATCACGAGAAACCAGTTTCCTTGGATTTAAGGAGGGTTTCTCTCGTAGGACATTGCTACCACGTTTTCTAGTTAAGTGACAACATGTTCGAGACAAAACTTAGGAAACCTTTGTATTGTTTTAGCCGCCTCAACATTGGAAGCTACCTCATTTGGTGTAGACCAATTGCTGATTTTAGTTTTCCGAGAGGCTCAAAATCTTAGTTTACTAACGTAAGAGTAAAGACTCAACCTACAGAGGTAAATATATATTTGAATAACTGATTTTTTAAATTTGTTTATTAACTGTAAGTTCAGACATTTAATTTTATTTTATTAATTACCAGTTTTTGTACCGAGGTATCCTGAGACCTCATGGTAAAGGGTATAATTATGCTGTTATACTGACACTTTGAATCTTATGTTGCACAAATTCATTGATAAGGGTACCTTTAATACCGCTGCATTTCAGTCAAGAACTTAGGTTCATTCGAGGGTTCATTAGTCAACACTGCTTGAACCGATTGACACATTGAATGTTTTAGGGTACTTTTATTGTGCCATGCATTTAACCTAAAGTATTTTTTAGGATCAGAACTCGACCTACCTAGCTTATTTCGTTGGTTCAGAACTGACTGAGTCACAAATTCAACTTAGCAAGTATTTTGTCAGGATATAGATTAGTGTGGAATCGTGGTCGGATAATACTCACAGTCTAGGCCAACAACGTGTCTGTTTACAAACAAATGATTTTCTTTCGGTTCGTGTAAAATCATTAATTTTGACAATGGTTAGATTTCCATTTCCTTTCGAAGAGCATATCTTGGGGTTGGGTAAAAGGTTGTCTACTGGATGCTTTGCGGTGAGAGTAGTGAGGCAGGAACTGGTTAACAGATGACTAAAATGGTGTATTTTTCATTATTTGAGGCATATCTCCGGAATGGTATTCCCCTTTGGGGAGCAAGTATACAGAATTTGAAAAATGTGCTTTTTGTCTTACAGAAAAAGGCTGTTCGCTTCATTGCCAATATCAACCAAAGAGTGTCATGTAAACAGTACTTTATTGTTTTAAATCTTCTTACCCTACCATATCTGTACATACTTGAGACTGCGTCATTGATTTTTAAGAACCGTCATATTGCACAAGTTCGCCAACCGCAAAGGATTACAAGGCAGATAAATGATTTACCTGTACCAATACCAACAAATGCAGTGGTCCAGAGATCTATAATATATAATGGCAAAAAGATATTTAATCAACTTCCTAATTTCTTAAAAACATCATCAACTACTGGACATATTAGGAGAGCACTAAAAAAGGTTTTAATCCCAAAAGCCTACTACAGCCTGAATGATTTTTTATGGATCGTCTGTAGGTTTTAAAGTTTAAATTTTATTCTGCTTTTTATCTAGTTCTTTTTAATTGATACATGTTTTGTTGTTTTTTGTCTCGTTTTGTACATATATATTAGGGTTAATTTTTTTTATAAGATTTTGACTTTTTTCTCTTTGATTTAATAAATGTATCGTAATGGTTCAGGACTTATTTTAATTTGCTTTGTAAATAGGGACTACAATTGTTTCTTTACAAAAAAAAACACTTTGACTTGACTTTAATTTTAGTTAACGACCTTTAAATTACTACCCGAATTCAGTCTGCTCTTTATTCGCAGAACTTTCCCGCATAGTTCTACAAATCTGATGACGGTCAGAATAATAACACACCTGTTGTCCGGTTTGTGACACAGCGCTTAACATTGAATTGATCAACCTCAGTATCAGTATCAGAAGGGGTGGCCCCTAGCTGACCTCGCACTTAGACCACCAAGTGGGCCCGTTATGCCACAAACCCGCAATAAAAAATCTCCAGAATGCCGGTCGTCTTTAATAATACCCTCATCTCCTTCAGATAGCGCTGCGCCAAAGATTCTGAAACTTGCCCACGTGAAGGCAGAGCGTAAGTAAGTAGATGGTATAGGGTCTTATCGTCCTCGTCCGCGGCCTCGTGTTCAGGTATACCCGAGTGTTTCGGTACCCAGAGCAGCGTAACATTTTTATTCAATCAGCCAGCTCCTGCACTCCTTCACCAACAAGGAGCGCGTGCGCACCGACAGTGCGGCCTTTCTGTCGAAGTAAAAAAATCCTTCTGCCACCGGCATTAAGCCTTAACGACTCCCACACCTCCATCATGATCGTGAAAATTGCTGCATGGAAAACCATAGTGTGGAGTGGATAATTTTCATCCCAGGGCCTCACAGTACGCATCAACTCTAGAGAGTGTTCCCATTTTGGACCCATCTCTAAACCCAGGATCTCATGCTTCCCTCCATCCAGTCCACCTTGGTAGGGAAGAGAAAGTTTAGCTTCTCGTGGAAGCCTATCTCAGAAATCGACCTCAATCGTATTCGGTTTCTTAAATACAATTCAGCAGTCATTTAAACTTTCTAAATTACTAGAAACCCTGTCGCAATGTCATGGAGTATCAAAACAGCTTTGATATATTAGCTATACTTTGTTAATTATATTTTTTTACCTTATTCTATTTCAGTACTCACTTCCTACCTCGCGTAGCATCCCAATAGCATCTTACGAAACAACAAGCATTCTACTTAAATATTTTTCAATTTCTTCCAAATTACTTTGAAAAATGCCAAGTTATTCATCAGTTTTAGCAGAAAGCCTTCCGTGTTCTTATCTGAGAAAGGTCTATTGTAACTTTAAAACCCAAAAAGCAGAGAAATACGTGTACTGAAAGACACCGTTCATTAATCTTGGGACAAACCATGCAAAACTTATCGAATTTCCGTTCCTTAGCGAAACAAGAGGTGGAAAGGAACAGAATTCGTAGTCCATGGGCATAGGATAGAACTTGTTGATCTTATTGGATTAAAGAGTAACACAATTTTATTAACATGGTATTCAGTGGGTAATTATGCTTTGAGGCAAGCATTTATCACAGATAAATATTTAAGGCCAATTATTTTAATTAATAGCACAATTCTGCTTAAACTAATATATGAAATTAGAATGATCGTCATCAAATGTCTGTATTAGCTTTTTGCTAAATAAAAAAAATATTGTGTGTGCTTAAGACCACACGATAGAAGTGAAAACTTCAACAAGCGGGGTCATCGTTTGTCAGAATTTCGATCCGAGTCTTCGTTACAGAAATACGGGCGAAAAACGGTTTTCACCCCAAAATCCCCCCTTAAATTAGAACCTCGGTCCCCCCCATATGGTCTAAGGTGGCCCCCCATGGGGCGCACCTACCATAAAAATTTCGACCCCCTACCTTTTCTTCTCACTCTTCTCCTGGCCAAACGGGGGGGGGGGGGGGGTTGCTACGGGGTCCCGTTTTTGTCCAGGATCTTCTTTTTACCCCGGCTACATCCCCCGAAAATGTCAGCCCTCTACCTATATGGGAACATGCCAGGCAGTAAAAAACGTAAAATTCTTGACAAAAAGGCGACACAGCGTTTCATATCCGAGCGTGACGGCTCGGTCTCATTCAGCCACCACAAAAAAAGTGCTGAGCGCGCCTATAGAAGTTTTCACTTCAAAAATCAAATAGATTTCAGATAGTTTTGGAATAATTCGGTACATGTTGGTACA
Source organism: Pissodes strobi (assembly GCA_016904865.1). Lineage (NCBI taxonomy): Eukaryota > Metazoa > Arthropoda > Insecta > Coleoptera > Curculionidae > Pissodes > Pissodes strobi. The sequence continues at coordinate 40,763 of MU189557.1, read as the reverse complement.
TGAGTATGTGCGTAATTCGTACGCACATTTTTTTCTCCAGAATAGATGATTGGTAGGAGATTTTCCTCAAACCAATAAGCAGACTTGCATTATTTATAATACGGCAAGCTGCTCTTTCGGAAGCGAGATTAATTTTTAGTGTACTTTAACTCAAAGCATGACAGTGTCTTAATAAATTATCACTTGCCTTACGGCTGATATCACAGATATCATTTTAAAAAATTGTTCGATAACAGTTTCATATACATCAAACGCTATTTGCGCGATTTTCTCGGAACAAAGGACGAAATATCGTTGATATATAAGTTTTTAATTTGGTCTCTGACAAGATTTTTCTTCTCATTTCATTTCGTAGTTACACAAACAATACTTTGACCGTATATGGAACAATTACCCATGGCAGCCATAATAATTTGGTCAATCGCTTAAACGTCAAATAGTTATTAAGTGAGTTCCAAACTTTTAATAAAATTATTCGTCTTATGCAAAAATAATTGTCGAAAGAAAAAACTATATAACTGTTAACTAAGAAATTCAAGAAATAGTCCAATGTAATTCCTTGGAATCTAATTCTTCTAATCGTATTTTCTTTTTGAAAAGCTTCTATAATATTCTAGAAAATTGCAGGCAATAAACTAAAATGATCAAGCTACCAACGCGAACCAAATCAGTTCCAAACTTGCCAAATATATTTCAAATGAATCAAAGGTAAACTTAGCTAACTAAAGCTAACCTAAATTAATCCTATCTAACCCAAACGTGTTGAATCATGCTAATGCGTTATGTCTTGCAACCAACTAGACCAGCAAACCTAACCAAAGCTAAACCAAATTAACCAAAGCCAACCGCCCAACTACCCAAGGCTAACACAAGAGCATTTTTTAATGTCATTATAAAGCGCGCTTTCTTTTAGCCTGCCTACCAGAACAACTCGTACTAATAAAAACTAGCCCAAAATGTACACTGATCTATCAACCAACCAAACTAACCCAAGCCAACAAGAACTAACCCGAATTTGTCAAAACGTGATGAATATTTGAAAGTGCACTACCGTGCGCTTTTTTTAACCAAATAATCAAACCTAAACTAATCCAAAAACTAACAGATTATTTTGTATATTCGAAAAATGCGCTACTTTAATAATAAAAATATTCTAAATTAATTTAGGTAATTTATTGCAAAGAATAAAAAAATGGTTTTATGAAATGGTGAATGTGTTGAGAAAATTATTATTATCCCTGAAAATATATTACTTTTAAAATCGTCGTCGTCCCATTACTTTTAATTAAGCACATCTGACAACGCTGCGTGTCAGCCATAGAGTAGTAAATCGACAAGATAGGAAACTTCGTCGATTCTCGACTCAAAACATCTGACCTTGAACGTCGATCGGTATTGATACACTGTAAGAAATATACGTATCCACGTAATATTTTTTTCTACCGGGAAAAAAGACATCAGTAGCGTTGTCGAATACCGTTTTTAAGATGAATATAATCTAAAATGTTTTCTAAAAGTGATTTATTTCAATAAATTAATTGGTATAGAATAGCTAATTAAATACGGTATATTCTACCAACATTTTGTGTCATATTTTATTCTATTCCATAAATCTTATATTTGATATATTTTTGTTTATTTAGGTGTTTGACCGCATATGGAACTCTTACCAATTATCCTATATACAGGAAAATTTCTTAAACGCTAATGTGAAACACAAATTGATGGAAATGAACAATATTCCTTAATTTGTTTCTAAATAAACCTTATGAAGAGCGTATGGCTGCAAACAGAACAATTATATTTTTTTACTGCAAAAACTGTATTTTGCGGTTTTTTAATTAGTATTGATGAAAAGCATGAAGGGCTTTTTCCAGATGCATTGTTTGCTTTAGTTTTCGCTTCTTAAATTTATTTTCTACATATTTTTATATTCACAATATCATTATATTGACATTTTCAATTCGTTATATATTCATATTGTATTTAATAAACAACAAAATCCTTTGTTACCTAGTTCCGACTACAAAAAGTGAAGTAGGCATGGATATGGGTCTTGCCTTCGGACTAACAGGCAGGCATGATATATCGGTATCGAAACTTATTATAGGCCTGTGGGAACAACTGTGAAACTTTGTTTCGCCGAAAATTGCGGCCCTTATTTTGGCCCTGAGGCTGTTCTGTGGGAAACACGCGTGTGAGGGTTGCGTATTTTAAATTCAAAGTTTTTCGAAGGACCCAGGCATAAAGTGCGTTTGTATATGAAGTTGAGAATTTTAGATTTATAATATGATAGGATGGGATCGGAATTCTTATTAAAATTTCACTTCTGGAATAATACTTTAAATAGTGTTTTCTTTATTCTTATTAATTACTGCGAAGCTGCTTTACAAGCTTATTCGGAAACACCATAAAATATCAAATTGGTACAGGTCTATTAACATATAAATTTCCAAATTAAATAATCAACATATTACAAGAAAGTCTTTCCTAAAATTTTATCAATTAAAGATGCTATTTTTAAATAATTAGTTCACTCATCTTTCTGAAGAAATTTGATGATGCATCTAAGAAACTCAATTCCTTTATCACACCATTTTATTGAACATTCCTCAATTTATAAATAAGGAAATATTTGTTATAATTTAGAAACAAATTATGTTCTGAAACAGAGTTTCATCCACAATACCGAAATAGAGTTTTCGCACTCGACGTACTGATGATGCTAACATGGTTACCGAAACGCGCGTGGAGTGCAAACATTCTATTTCGGTATTGTGAATAGAATTCTGCTTTAGTGCATTTTGCCGATGGTTCCGAACCCCAACTTCCCCTCTATGTTGGGGTTTGTTCAAAATTGCAAAAATACCGAGGTAGATAATGCCGTAACTTCATATCTTAATATCGACGTTTTGATTTTGATTATTTTTCAACAAGCATTTTCTCTTATAAATTATTATTGCAAAACTTATGTTGCCTTATAAATCGAAATACACATTCCTCATCATCTTAAATCGCCTTAAAAGTCGGAGACTTGCTTTTAAAATGGAAAGCACGATTTTTAATTTGTTACACATTTTTGCTTATCAGGAAGGCATAAGAGCCCGAATGCAATCCGATTTGCTTGAAGAATCTTATTTCTTATTTAATTTCTTACATACTTACAATCCGTTCCTTCCCGCCTCCGAACAGAAATTCGATAAGTATTGCATAGTTTGTGCTAAGGATTACCGAACGGTGTCTTTTAGTATGCTTATTGTGTTTAAAAGCTACAATGCACCTTGTTCGAAGAACACCGAAAGATTTGTGCCTAAAACTGAAAGAAAAACTATTTTTTATAGTAATTTAGAAGAAATTGAATAGTGTTTAGGCAGAATACTTGCTCTTTTGTAAGGTGCTTGTGATGCTAAGCGACGAGGGGAAAGAGTAGTTGAATAAACCCATGAAAAGATTTGACGGGGAAATAAGTCCGACACCGGTCTTAATAGTTCTTGGCACCTGTTTTGTTAGATAAAATATTGGAGAGCTTTTAGACTTTTGGCATTTCTACAAAAGATTAAAAGCTTCTAGCACTGGAATAGTTTTTAATTTCCATTTGAATTTCCTAACACTAACGTTTTTACAAAAAGATGCTTTGATAATAAAAACATTTGAGGTATTTTGTTGTAGTTGAGAAAGCGGGCCTTAAGAAATATTTTCTATAGTTTTATGAGTTGTTAGTAATTTTTTATAATATTTTATAAATGTAGCACTCTGGAAGACCCATAGTTCTGGAATCCTTGAAATATTTTCTACAGAAGGTTCTTAGAATATCTGTCTTAATGATACGGACTTATCTTTCTGGGTTCCGAAAATAATTACGCTGCCCGCAACACTGCCCAAAAATTGAACAGGACACAATATCCTTGAGTAGAAGTAAACAAAACCTCAAGTGTGACACAAGCCTATATAATTGAATCGGTCATTTGGGAAAGGTGGCATGTCTACATTTTCAAATTTTACAGGAGAGACAAAAAACGTCTCAAATCAATACTTTTTAGAAAAATGTTATTTTAATTTTTTTTTGCGATAATAGAGGGTAAAAGTTAAGAGATTACCTAGAAATTTTAGTTGGTGATATATAGGGTGTTTGAAATTTACCCTTCTTTACTTTTGAGACGACCCGTTTTCAAAATGAACCAACAAAAAAAACCCAAGAACCAAAATAAAATTACCTATTTTAACAAAAATATTATATTTCTTTGTTAATAACACAAAAAAAAAACCTTAAACTTTAAAAAGCTCTGAACAAAAAAAATCCTTTAGAAACACATTAATATTCTTCCTCTGGTGGTTCATCTGCATGCGCAGTAGGCCACTCACAGATCTCATCGTAGAATGCTTTATAGTTTTCTGGGATATATTGAAGAAGTTTTTTCAAATCGTTAATTTTCTTTTCATTGATAGGAATTTTTCCTTGATACGCTGGGTTGTTGTGACAGTTAGGAATAACCAGAGGTGAAGTATCATTCTGCATAGTCTTTGCAAGAAGAAAGCGTTCCTCCACCACGCTATCGATGTATGGTTTTGCGATTACAACGCCGGGCTCTTTAGAATAGAAAGTAAACTCATAATACTGATTAACTCCAAAACTGACCTTGTTTTCTTTGGGAACCTCCTTGCCAATGCTACGTAAAGAAAGAACTTTTTTCTCAAAAAACATGGGCCACCAAGTTTTGAAAGCAGCAATGTCTTGACTGTTTAACTTCGAATTTGTTCTTAGTGGATGATTGAACGATTAGGTCTTCATATTCTTGAGGACTATAGACACGGTCGAAACGCTGAATTTATTAACCGTTCATTATGAAAACGGGACATCTCCCAGAGATGCCCCCTTTTCACAATGATTGTATTATACACTACTTAAAATTATTAGGATTGACAATTCGGAGATGGCTCGTTTTCATACAGAACATGCTTCTAGAGCATTAGATTCGAGTGCCAATGAAAACGGGATTTTGGAAATTTTGGAGTTGACACCTTTCCCAAATGACCGATTCAATTGCAAATTGAATTTAACTTTAATATTAGGTCATTCTGGTGCATTTTATACTCGTAATTCCCTGTCAACAGTGACTCTTTTAATGTTACTTTCTGTTATCTGAGGTAGTTTATTATTATTATTATTATTATTATTATTACTATTACGTAGTCTAATATCAAATGTGGAAACCCTATTTTTAATAGTGATAAAATTAGGTGGAATCAAATTTCACGTGTGTTAAACCCCTGACTACTGTTGAATTAAACTTATTAGTTGTTGTGTCACCCACATATATCATAACCTTTCCCAAGACATGTTCCGTAACAAAATTAGTAAATTTGTGCAACGACAGTAGCGGTCCACGTATCGAACCTTGCGGATCCCCTCACTTTATTTTGCTATCAGGTGAAATAGTGCATTACTCGTATCAAATGTACAAATTAGCTTCGATCAGAGAGATATGACCTAAACCATTGTACTATTCCCCTGACGCCAAGTGCCTCTAAGTTCCCCAGAAGAATGTCATGTCTTACCATGCCATAGTTGACAAATCGGATACTATCATAGCCATCGCACATATTTTGCCTTCATTCCACCTTTCATAAATCTCATTTTGTTGATAAATCCACTCTAAAATCATACTGCCTTTCTAATATTTTTGAAGTGAAAACTGCTTTAGGTTCGGCCAGTACACTTTTAACATTGAAAATGTTTTTGTTTTCCTATTATGGGGTATCAAATCACGAAAAAGTGCATGCTACATTTGGCACATCACGTAATATACATGAGAGATCGCGTTAGTCTGTTTCTGAGGACGGAATCGGTTCAAATGACAAAAATAAATTAAGGCTAACTGAAACTAACCAAAGTTGATTGGACGACTAACCCAAACTAACCCAAACTAACTAAAAGTAACCAAAAGCAAAAAAAGGGTTAAAATGAATCGGAATAAATTAAAGAAATAAAAGTAAGTTACTAACTCAAAGTAACCGAAATTTGGCGAATAACCAAAACTAACCATAAAAATTAAAATTGGTTATGACCTATCGGATCCGGTTCAAATTACTAAAATAAATTGGAACTAACCGAAAGTTGATTCAACGACTAACCGAAAGTAACCAAAAGCTCCAAAAAAGGCTAAAACGTATCGGAACAGATTAAAAATATTAAGTAAGTTAAAACTAACCAAAACGAACCGAATTTTAGCGCTAACCAAAACTACCCAAAAACATTAAATTCGATTATAACGTATCGGCGCCGATTGAAATGACTAAAATTAAAACTAACTGAAATTAACTGAATATTGATTGAACGACTACCCACGACGACTATCTAACCCAACCTAACCCAATCTAACCTTAACTAACCAAAAGCACTAAATATAGCTAAACGTATCGAAACAGATTAAAAATATTATAGTAAGTTAAAAAATAACCCAAATTAACCGAATTTTGGCGACTAACCAAAATTAACCACAAACATTAAAATTGGTTATAACATATCGGAAAGTTGATTGAATGACTAACCAAAACTAATCAAAACTAACCAAAGGCACCAAAACGGGCTAAGATGCATCGAAATAGGTTACACAAATTTAAGTAAGTTAAAACTAACCAAAACGAACCGAATTTTGGCGACTAACGAAAACTAACCAGAAACATTATATTTGACTATAGCGTATCGGAGCCGGTTGAGATGAATACTTTGGTTTCTTGACAGTGAGTTTCCAAGGCCGCATCACGACACGGAAAATTATAGTGAACGTCACGACACGGCTTATGCATAACTGATTATAACGTATCGGAACCCGCTCAAATAAGGAAAATAAATTGAGACCAAGTGAAAATAACCGAAAGTTGATTGGACGACTAACTAAAACTAATCAAATCTGTTAAAATTGATTAGAACGTATCGGAACCAGTTCAAATGACTAAAGTAAGTTGAAAATAGGTGAAACTAACTGAATGTTGATTAAACAACTAACCAAAACTAACCAAATGTATTAAAACTCACTAAAACGTATCGGAACCGGCTCAAGTAAGTAAAATACCTTGAGACTAAGTGAAACAAACCGGAAGTTGATTAGACAACTAACCAAAAAAAACCAGATTTATTAAACTTGATTATAAGGTATTGGAACGGTCTCAAAATAGGTTGAGACTAAGTGAAACTAACCACAGACCTAGGAAGGGGAAACTAACCGCATGTTGATTAGACGATTAACCAAAATTAGCCAAATGTATTCAAATTGATTATAACGTATCAGAACCAACTCAAATGACTAAAATTAGTTGAGACTAAGTCAAACTAACCCAAAGCTGATTAGACGACTAATCAAAACTAACCAAATCTATTAAAATTGATTATAACGTATCAGAACCAGCTCAAATAAGTAATATAAGTTGAGACTAAGAGAAACTAACCGAAAGTTGATTAGACGACTAACCATAACTAACCAAATCTATTAAAATTGATTATAACGTATCGGAACCGACTCAAATAACTAAAATAAGTTAAGACTAAGTGACACTAACCGAAAGTTGATTAGACGACTAACCAAAACTAACCAAATCTATTAAAACTGATTATAACGTATCGGAACCGGCTCAAATAAGTAAAATAGTTGAGACTAAGTGAAACTAACTGGAAGATGACTCGACGATTATCCAATACTAACCAAATTTATTAAAATTGATTATAACGTATCGCAACTAACTCAAATAACTAAAATAACTTGAGACTAAGTGAAACTACACGAAAGTTGATTCGACGATTAACCAACACTAACCAAATCTATTAAAATTGATAACAACGTAACGTAACCGGTTCAAATGACTAAAATAAGTTGATATTAAGTGAATCTAACCGAACGTTGATTAGCAGACTAACCAAAACTAGCCAAATCTATTAAAATTGATTATAACGTATCGGAACCAGTTCAAATAAGTAAAATAAGTTGAGACTAAGTGAAATTAACCGAAAGTTTATTCGACGATTAACCAAGAATAACCCCAAATCTATTAAAATTGATTATAGCGTATCGTAACCGGTTCAAACGACTAAAATAAGTTGATATTAAGTGAAATTAACCGAAATTTGAATTGATGACTAACCAAAACTAACCCAATCTATTAAAATTGTTTATAACGTATCGGAAACGATTCAAATAACTAAAGTAAGTTGAGATTGAGTGAAACTAACCGAAACTTGATTGGACGACTAACCAAAAATAACCAAATCTATTAAAATTAATTATAACGCGTCGGAACCGGTTCAGATGACTAAAATAAGTTGAGACTCAGTGAAACTAACCGAAAGGTGATTGTACGACTAACCAAATCTAAGCAAATATATAAAATTGATTAGAGTGTATCGGAATCGGCTTAAATAAGTAAAATAAGTTGACACTAAGTGAAACTAACCGAAAGTTGATTGGACAACTAACCAAATCTATTGAAATTGGTTGCAACATATCGGAACCGGCTCAAATAAGTAAAATAATTTGAGACTTAGTGAAACTAACCGGAAGTTGATTGACGACTAACCGAAACTAATCAAATCCATTAAAATTGATTGTAACGTATCGGACCGGTTCAAATGACTAAAATAAGTTAAGACTATGGGAAACTCACCGTTGATTAGACGACTAACCAAAACTATCCAAATCTGTTAAAATTGATTTTAACATATCCGAACCGACTCAAATAACCAAAATAAGTTGAGACTAAGTGAAACTAACCGAAAGTTGATTCGACGACAAACCAAAAATATCCTAATCCATTAAAATTGGTAACCGGGTCCAAATAATTAAAATAAGTTGATACTAAGTGAAATGAACCGAAAGTTGATTAGACGACTAACCAAAACTAACCAAACCTATTAAAATTGATTATAACGTATCGGAACCGACTTAAATGACTAAAATAATTTAAGACTAAGTGAAACTAACCGAAAGTTAATTGAACGACTAACCAAAACTCACCAAATCCATTAAAATTGATTATAACATATCGGAACCCGTTCAAATGACTAAAATAAGTTAAGACTAAGGAAAACTAACCTAAAGTTGATTCGACGACTATAACCAAATATAATCTAATTTATTAAAATTGATTATAACGTATCGTAATCGGTTCAAATGACTAAATTAAGCTGATACTAAGTGAAATTAACCGAAAGTTGATTAGACGACTAACCAAAACTATCCAAATCTATTAAAATTGATAACAACGGATCGGAACCTACTCAAAAGAATGAAAATAAAATAATTTGAGACTAAGTGAAACTAGCTGACAGTTGATTGAACGACTAACCCAAACTAACCAAATCCATTAAAAATAATTAAAACGTATCGGAACCGGTTCAAATTACTAAAATGGGTTAAGACTAAGGGAAACTATCTGAAGGTTGATTGGACGACTAACCAAAAGTAACCAAATCTATTAAAATTGATTATAACGTAACGGAACCGGCTCAAATAAGTAAAATAATTGGCGACTAAAAGAAACTAACCGAAAATTGATTAGACGATTAACCAAAACTAACCAAATCTATTAAAATTGATTATAACGTATTGGAACCGACTCAAATGATTAAAATAAGTTGATACTAGGTGAAGCTAACCGCGTTAGATCGGGGATTGAGAGACGAATCGAATACAGTTTTTTCATCCACCACTAATGTTATAAATAGTAAAAACGAACGAAACCTGAAGTAATATGCATTTACGTGGTATATTTTGGTAAACTTACGTAATCTGCTAAAAGTCATTTTTCACATTAGATTGTGTTATGGGTGGGTGAGGGTGACTTTTAGTTTCTCACGACAGACTAGTCGTATTTTATATCGTTAGATCGAGGAATGTGAGACGAATCGAATGCAAATGGTCTTTTGCATTTTACAACAACGCTTATAACGTTTTAAATTGTAAAAAAGAACGAGACTTGAAGTAATATACATTTATTTGGTATATTTTGGTAAACTTAACTTACGTAATCTAACCTGATCTCACTCAAACTTCTATCAACTATATATTTCCACACAATAATTGTGAGTTTTCTTAGAACTCAAATTTAATAAGCGTTGCATTCTGCTTCGGCATTTTCAATGTCCCCCCCCGGTTGCATCTTTGTGAAGGACTGTGAATTTTTTCTGGGTAGTGAATGAAATTGAACCCTCATGTAGCGCGTCAGATTTAACGCGCCAGACGTAATAACATTCATACGAGTCATTTTTTACGTTAATAATTTTTAACATTGGAAATGTTTTTGTTTTCCTATTATGGGGTATAAAATCACGAAAAAGTGCATGCTACATTTGGCACATCACGTAATATACGTGAGAGATCGTGTTAGTCTGTTTCTGAGGACGGAATCGATTCAAATGACAAAAATAAATTAAAGCTAACTGAAACTAACCGAAAGTTGATTGAACGACTAACCCAAACTAACTAAAAGTAACCAAAAGCTCAAAAAGGGTTAAAATGAATCGGAACAAATTAAAAAAATAAAAGTAAGTTAAAACTAACCGAAAGGTGATTCAACGACTAACCGAAAGTAACCAAAAGCTCCAAGAAAGGCTAAAACGTATCGGAACATGTTACAAATATTAAAATAAGTTAAAACTATCTAAACCGAACCGAATTTTGGCGACTAACCAAAACTACCCAAAAACATTAAATTCTATTATAACGTATCGGCGCCGATTGAAATGTTTAAAAATAAAACTAACTGAAATTATCTGAACATTGATTGTACGATTACCCACGACGACTATCTAACCCAACCTAACCCAATCTAACCTAAAGTAACCAAAAGCACCAAAGTTGGCTAAAATGTATCGAAACAGATTAAAAATATTATAGTAAGTTAAAAATAATCCAAATTAGCAGAATTTTGGCGACTAACCAAAATTAACCAAAAACATTAAAATTGGTTATGACATATCGGAAAGTTGATTGAATGACTAACCAAAACTAATCAAAAGTGGCCAAAAGCACCAAAACGGGCTCAAATGTATCGAAATAGGTTACACAAATTAAAGTAAGTTACTACTAACCAAAACAAAACAAATTTTGGCGATAAACGAAAACTAACCAGAAACATTATATTTGGCTATAAAGTTGATTGGACGACTAACCAAAACTAACCAGATCTATTAAAATTGATTAGAACGTATGGGAACCAGTTCAAATGAATAAATAAGTTGAGGCTAAGTGAAACTAACCGAAAGTTGATTAGACGACTAAGTTAAAACCAACCAAATCTATTAAAACTCATTATAATGTATCGGAACCGGCTCAAGTAAGTAAAATAACTTGAGACTAAGTGAAACTAACCAGAAGTTGATTAGACAACTAACCTAAATTAACCAAATTTATTAAACTTGATTGTAACGTATCGGAACCGATTCAAATTACTAAAATAGCTTGAGACTAAGTGAAACTAACCACAGATCTAGAAAGGGGAAACTAACCGCAAGTTGATTAGACGACTAACTAAAATTAACCAAATCTATTAAAATTGATTATAACGTATCAGAACCAGCTCAAATAAGTGAAATAAGTTGAGACTAAGTGAAACTAAGACGACTAACCCAAACTAACCAAATTTATTAAAATTTATTACAACGTATCGAAGCCGACTGAAATGAGTAAAATAAGTAGAGACTAAGTGAAACTAACCGGAAGTTAATTAGACGACTAACCAAAACTAACCAAATTTATTTAACTTAATTATACCGTGTCGAGACCGACTCAAATGACTAAAATAATTTGAGACTAAGTGAAACTAACCGAAAATTGATTAGACGACTAACCAAATCTATTAAAATTGATTATAACGTATCAGAATCAGCTCAAATAAGAAAAATAAGTTGAGACTAAGTGAAACTAATCGAAAGTTGATTAGACGACTAACCAGAACTAGCAAAATGTATTAAAATTAATTATAACGTATCGGAACCGACTCAAATAACTAAAATAAGTTGAGACTAAGTGAAACTAACCGAAAGTTGATTAGATGACTAACCAAAATTAACCAAATCGATTAAAACTTATTATAACGTATCGGAGCCGGCTCAAATAAGTAAAATAAGTTGAGACTAAGTGAAACTAACTGGATCGATTCGACGATTATATAATACTAACCAAATTTATTAAAATTGATTACAACGTATCGCGACTGATAACTCAAATGACTAAAATAACTTGAGACTAAGTAAAACTACCCGAAAGTTGATTCGACGATTAACAAAGACTAACCAAATCTATTAAAATTGATTATAACGTATCGTAATCGGTTCAAATGGCTAAAATAAGTTGATATTAAGTGAATCTAACCGAAAGTTGATTAGGCGACTAACCAAAACTAATCACTCTATTAAAATTGATTATAACGTATCGGAACCAGCTCAAATAAGTAAAATAAGTTGAGACTTAGTGAAACTAACCGAAAGTTTATTCGATGATTAACAAAGAATAACCAAATCTATTAAAATTGATTATATTATAACGTATCGTAACCGTGACTAAAATAAGTTGATATTAAGTGAAACTAACTGAAGTTTGAATTGACTACTAACCAAAACTAACCCAATCCATTATAATTGTTTGTAACGTATCGGAAACGGTTCAAATGACTAAAGTAAGTTGAGATTGAATGAAACTAACCGAATCTTGATTGGACGACGAACCCAAATTAACCAAATCTATTAAAATTAATTATAACGCGTCGGAACCGGTTCAGATGACTAAAATAAGTTGACACTAAGTGAAACTAACCGAAAGGTGATTGGACGATTAACCAAATCTAAACAAATATATTAATTTTGATTATTACCGAACCGGCTTAAATAAGTAAAATAAGTTGAGACTAAGTAAAACTAACCGATAGTTGATTGGACGACTAACCCAATCTATTGAAATTGGTTACAACATATAGGAACCGGCTCAAGTAAGTAAAATATCTTGAGACTAAGTGAAACTAACCAAAAGAAACCAAGTTTATTAAATTTGATTACTCAATTAACTCAAATAATTTAAGACTAAGTGAAACTAACCGCAAGTTGATTTGGCGACTAACCAAAACTAACCAAATTTATTAAAATTGATTATAACGTATCAGAACCAGCTCAAATAAGTGAAATAAGTTGAGACTAAGTGAAACTAATCAAAAGTTGATTAGACGACTAACCCAAACTAACCAAATGTATTAAAATTGATTATAACGTATCGGAACCGACTCAGATGACTAAAATAAGTTGATACTAAGTGAAACTAACCGGAAGTTGATTAGACGACTAATGAAAACTAACCAAATTTAGTAAACTTAATTATATCGTATCGGAACCGACTCAAATGACTAAAATAAGTTGAGACTAAGTGAAGCTATCCGAAAGCGGTTACACGATAAACCAAAACTTACTATTATTAAAATTGATTGTAACGTACTGGAACCAGCTCAAATAAGTAAAATAAATTGGGACTAAGTGAAACTAACCGATAGTTGATTAGACGGCTAACCAAGACTAACCAAATCTATTAACATTGATTATAACGTATCGGAACCGACTCAAATAACTAAAATAAGTTGAGACTAAGTGAAACTAACCGAAAGTTGATTAGATGACTAATAAATCAAAACTAACCAAATCTATTAAAATTGATTATAACGTATCGGAACCAGCTGTAAAATAATTTGAGACTAAGTGGGATTAACCGAAAGTTGATTAAACGACTAACCAAATCTATTAAAATTGATAATAACGCAACGGAACCGGCTCAAATAAAAAAAAAAAAGTTGAGACTAAGTGAAACTAACCGAAAATTGATTAGACGACTAACCAAAACCAACCAAATCTATTAAAATTGATTATAACGTACTGGAACCGACTCAAATGACTAAAATAAGTTGATAGTAAGTGAAACTAACCGCGTTAGATTTGGGATTGAGAGACGAATCGAATGCAGTTTTTACAACCACGACTAATGTTATAAATTGTAAAAAACCATCGAAACTTGAAGTAATATTTATGTATGTGGTATATTTTGGTAAACTAAACTTACGTAATCTGCTAAAAGTAATTTTTTACATTAGATTGTGTTAAGGGTGGGTGAGGGTGACTTTTAGTTTCTCACGACAGACTAGTCGTGTCTCATATCGTTAGATCGAGGAATGTCAGACGAATCGAACGCAAATGGTGTTTTGCTTTTTCAACCACACTTATAACGTTATAAATTGTAATAAAAAACGAAACTTCAAGTAATATGCATTTATTTGGTATATTTTGGTAAAGTAAACTTAATCTAACCTGATCTCACCCGAACTTCTATCAACTATTATATTTCCACACAATTATGAGTTTTCTCAGATCTCAAATTTATTAAGCTTTGCATTCTGCTTCGGCATTTTCAATGTCTACCCCGGTTGCATCTTTGTGAAGGACTGTGAATTTTTTCTAGAGAAAGGCTGCGAGTGGAAGTTTGGGATTTGGCACATTTTTGAGCAACACCAATTGCAAAATTTTACTATGACACTCGAATATCGATGAATGGTATCTGGAAAAACAGAAACCTTGTTATATTAAGCTAAACTTAGTATTCTCTTGAATTGACCTGTTCTTTTGGCGCGTGATGAATAAGACTAAGGTCTCTATGCATGTAACGTTCAAAGCTGTCTACGCTCCGTTATTTGGACGTAGTTATGCAGAAATAAACCATTCGACAAAAATTTAAATTAGAGAAAATTGAATTTAAAGTATACATATCCTGTAAAAATGAAAATATAATTTATGATATTATTTTATGGGAAGATATGTTACTTTTTTAGTTAGATATTCACATTTTAAAAGTTATATTTTTCGTCAAACTTTCAAAAAATCACGTTTAGTTCTGTTCTGCACACTATAATAAATAAATATTAATATTCCACTTCTTCTTCGATGTCTTCAGCGCTGCAAACTCCGTCTATAGTATCCTGAACAATTTCATCTGAATTTAGTTCCATGTAGGATGACTGGCAATCTTTGGAATAAGGTGCCACATTGACTTATATTATTTTAGTTTTTCTTTGGAAGAGCACTTTCCTTTAGGCCAAAGTTGATTTAACTCGCTTTTATTAAGTCCACGGATTCTTTTAGAAATATCAACTTCTACGGAATCATGGTCACTAAAACTTTTTTTATAAAAATGGAAAAAGGTTTTCCCTTTAACATTATTATTTCTCGAATATCCATCTAATTAATAACTTCACCATTGACTGTTAGTTATTTTTGTTTCGATCTCAGCAGTCCCAGAAAAGAAATCTGTTTCATGAGGTTGATAGAAAATGGATTTTTTTTCGACAAGCTTTCATTACTAAGACCTGGTAATAGTCTGCAGGTTTATAAAGACGCTGTTGCCTTCAACTTTACCAAAATTATCATCATTGGGGAGAAAGCTGTGTCCAGAAATTAAAAATCTCATTGGTATTTATTCTATCGAAGGATATTCTCCCAAAGCACACTGTAACATTAAAACCATTTGAAAGTTGCGGGTCTGACCGCCATAGCTATCGCTCCATAATATTAGGTCAGTTACGTTATTAGGTATCATTTCACTTATATATTTTATAACATAAACCGACCTCTTGTGCGCCACGACCATCAGTCTCCTCGACCCACGGATAAAAAATCCATTTTTTAGCACCCAGATTGCAGTACGATTTTCTTATTAAAGTTAAAACGTAAAAATTTTAATTAAAACAAACCTAACACCGGAGAGTCGTGTTTGCAATACCCGGCTCCAGGAGTGGAGTTCGTGAGCGCCACCAGTTCTACCAGCTAAACTGAAAGAGCTCCGCTGGTGTTGTACGCGGTTGTTAGGCACGTTTTACTAAACAAGAAAACACAATCTTAAGTTAAGGTTCAATCAATTGGCTTCTAGTTTTTTTTTTAAATTTAAAACAGCAACAATCTTCCAGTGAAATTTAAAAGCAATTTAAAAGCAGAGGAATGACCAAAAAAACCTATTAAGTAATTAATAATATATGAAGATTGTATTGAGACCAATTCTGTTGGTAAACTCGGTACTGTATGCCTTACACCTAAAAGCTCTAAACACTACAATCCGAACTGATCACTTTGGTTTACCTAAGATTATTACATATACGTATGTCTGAACTAGTAGCTGCACTAATTATCAATGTAGCAATAATAATATTATCAATCCATAAACAGCCACAATAATTAAATCAATCGACCAGATAAATGAATAAATAAAATTAATGAAAGCTATCTTAAAGCTTGGCCGTCAATGCTAGATTTATATTTAAATAACTCGAACGATTATATCAATGGCCCGAAAAACAAAAGATTTAATGAAATTATGACAGCTATCTTAAGGCACGATCAACAGTGCTAAATTCATAATAATAAAACCAATAAAAAATAATAATAATCGGAACGATACCACGTTAGATCCGAAGGTCTGCTGCAGGAAAGACTGCAAGCTCAGCAGTTGAGGTGAAAGTCACCTGCTCGAGAGTGAGAGTCATCCGCCCAAAAAGGTGAACGTGAGCTAAAGGTAGTGGAACCCGGTAGTGAAACCTTGTAATGGCTTCTGGCCCGGTCGTAAAACCCTGTAATAACCCAATACTAATTAAACTAAGGCCCTTACTTCAATGAAGAAATTATAGCCCCCTTGCATATATATATTTTTTTTATAAAACAAATCCCCCAAAAATTATCAATGGATTTTCAGTAACCATCAGCAAATAAAAGAAACACAAAAGGTGCAAACAACTTGAATATGAAAAGAAATAGGTATAAGCCACCTCTAAATAATATAAACTTCCCCCTATGATCAAAACTAAAGTCACATTAAAAAAAGTTCAGATATGATAAGAAGAAAAAGGTACAATATCCTATGGAATGCATTGTAAATTGTGGTCGATATCAAAAAAATTAACACAGATAAAAGCAATTAAGTCATTAAATTAGACAAAAAAAACTTTAGCAATATTTATCTCACTCGAGTTGGAGGGTTGCCTGGAGGATCAACTTTCTCGGATTTGCAAGATGAGCTCGGAAAGCCTCTAGAAATAATGGAAAATATCCTTTAGCGTCATGGCGACCATGTGCTCTCAGGCAATAAAATTAATTTTAGAAAAAATTTTACCTAGTGCAGTACGAATATCCCAATAACTTGGTAGTTTGGGTTAGTTTGGGTTAGTTTGGGTTAGTTTGGGTTAGTTTGGGTTGCACTAATTAGGGACTCAATCATAGATCCCCTAGAAAGGTAGTATTAAACACAATACAAAAAGTTGAGTCACCTAGGACTGCACTACCAGCAAAACGCTTCCTTTATTCCCGGTAGGTATTTCTCGAAGAACGAGACATCGGTTTCAGTCAATTTGCCTTTGACACGAAATTAGAAGGAGAAAAGAAAAAAAATGGTAGGGCCGCGAAATGCCGAAAAATCGATAAGAGGAATAATTCTAAGATAAACGACTTAGTTCTCGTTTATTATTGTTGTAAAACGACTGCGGAAGCAACAATTAATGAGCTAAAATTTAATTTTTCAATAAATAATAGGAAATATTCCTAAACGAAATAATAAACCTTTAAAAATCCAAATTGACAGCAACAATTATGGGAAAATAACCCCCCAGGGCTACCAACCGAATATATCAAAAGTTACAACATGCCTGGTGAAAAGATAAATATGAAGTAAAAACTCCAAATATGAAAGTCCCCAACTCAGTAAGAAGATAGAACTACAATATATCTTCTAAATCCACTAAAGCATAAGAAAGAAAAACAAACGTTGACGATCGAATGAAACTTAAAGAAAAATATGGGAAAACCACGCGAAAATATGTGGGAGATAGGCCCTAAATCCCTAGAGCGCTGTGAGAAGAAACAACAATGAGTAATCCATGCAGAGATCAATAAGTCTTAGAAGAAAATAAGCAACAGGTACTAGTTTTTACTATTGAATAGAAAAGAAAATGTAATAACTAACAATTATTCTTGAATTTACAGGTAAACAAGAAAGCAGCAGCAGTATCTCTAAGCAAGTCAGTGACCCCAAAAAGTTAAAGCCATATCAGCCTGAGATTAGGAGTGAAACATTCAAACCGAAAGTAGTATATGAATTTGACGGATCTAACGAGGCTCAAATGTAGTTTTATTAAATCAGTTCTTAAAAATACAGAACTGCAAACAAACATAATTAATGTAATATAAATAAGCAGAGTTAAACTAATACCATAATACCTTATTTTAGTTGTTTGATCAAACCTAAGCGAGCCAAAAGACTATCCACTAACATAACGACAGTCATAAAGCGCTGAAGGACATCATAAGAAAAGGGATGATCAAAATAGCTATTTAAGGCCACAACAGTGTTAAAAAAGCTAGTACACATTATATTTTATTAACCGTATGTAGAATAAAATTAACTTACATTAATAACTGCTGCAACGGAAAGTCCATTAAGGTTATTGACAACAAATAAATGAATTTAAAATTAATTAACCGGAGAGGATAATACTCAGTAATTCTTACTACAAAATATAGCATCGTTTTTTGCTAAATGCAGCATATAAAATAAAATTTTAAATCTTTTATAGTGAAAAAATCAGACTGTTACAAGATTATAGACCCAAAAATGTTTTTTGTAGAAAATATTGTTTTCTTTATATTCTAGGAAGCGGTAGAGTTTTTTGAAGATCGAAGGTTATGCATTCATAGTAATCATTATCAGCTGCAAACTTCATGTCGTTTTTTAGTCTTTGCTGCGCATCTTGCCATAGACTGAAATGATCGTGAAGTTCCTTTTTCAGTTGCTCCTGTTCGTTCGTTGCAAAAAAAAATCTGTTTTCATGAGGTTGTTAGAAAATGGATTTAATTTTCGACAAGCTTTCGTTACTTGGTAATAGTCTACGGGTTTATAAAGACCAATATCATCATCAGTGGGGAGAAAGCTGTGTCCAGAAATTTAAAATCTCATTGTTATTTTTTTCTAGCGAGGGTTGGTCTCTCAAAGTACACTGTAACGTTAAAACCATTTTAAAGATGTGGTTCTAACCGCCATAGCTATCGCTCCATAATATTAGGTCAGTTACCCTATTAGGTACCATTTTACTTACCTATATATTTTATAACACATGAACCGACCTCTTGTGCGCCACGACCAGCAGTCCCTTCGACCCACAGATAAAATAATCCGTTTTTTAGCACCCAGATTATAGACCCAAAGTTGTCTTTTGTAGAAAATAATGTTTGTTGGTATTCGAGGAAGCGGTAGAGTTTTTTGAAGATCAGAGATTATACATTCATAGTAATCATTATCAGCTGCAAACTTCATGTCGTTTTTTAGTCTTTGCTGAGCATCTTGCCATAGACTGAAATAATCGTGAAGTTCCTTTTTAGTTGCTCCTGTTCGTCATTATTATTAGAGTTTTTCAACTTTATGTTTGGAGTATCCCATTCAGTGCACGTGTCTCTTTTAGAGTATTAAACTTAAGGTTGAAATTTGAATAAAATATTTCTTATAACTTGAAATACTTACTATCCTTTCCTTTCTTGCACCTACATATAGCTCATACATTTTAATTATTGTTATATCTGGTGGGAGAAATTCATTTTCTGCCTCCGCTCGGTCGGTAGTGTGATTTGTTGATACGCAAATGATTTTAATGAACATAACACGACATACCAAGATTTTGTTCAAGTAATACTGTCTTGTAAAGGCCTGTTGTTTTTTAGGAACTGTGATATTACGTTTTCCTTTACCTTTAATTTCTTTAACACAAGCAGCAATAAATAGGTTTGGGCGACGTAGTTTCCAAGCTTAGAAAAATTTTTGAATTCGCATTGGCGTTGTTCTTCGGATAATTTTTCAACGCATGCTAACGTACATTTACAATCAAATAGTGTAAACTTCTTTTCAGGGACCTTTTGCTGTTTATAGTTGACATATTCTTTTCTTTCGTATTTGTTAGTCTTTCTTTCTTCTCGAGACATGCCGCAAAACTTTCTCTTCTTCCCTTTTTTGGCCTGTCATTTTGGATCTCTGTATCAGTCGATTTAGTTTCATTTGATGTACTATGCTCATAAAACGCTATGTCGTTATTTTCTTTTTCATTTTGGTCTTCTATATTCGTTAATAATTCACTCTGAAATGGAGAAGAATTTTGAATATTCCTACTACTATCTATTAATTATTCTATTCGTCAAAGACTTTTTTTAAAGAATAAGGATTTGAATCAATGCTTGAGTAGATTTCTGCCAAGCAAAGTCTGCGGAGCGAGAGAGAAATAGGTCTAATGCATCGTTGCCATACTCGCTCGGCACAACAAAATATGGAACGAGGATGGACTGAGTTTTTCTTTATATTCAGCATCTCGAAAACGGCTAAGAATGAAGTTTTCAAATTCGTCACGTTTTTGGGCAACACTTGGGAACAGCCGACGATAATTTGTTTTTGGTGATCCGAATTTTCGTTTCCTAGTTATTACGGCACATGAGCGATTTTTCAAAATTTTGCTTTGATAACTGTCGAAAAAATGTATTAACTAATTAGATGATGAAAGTTGTTAAAATGGTGTGAATCGGAAAACGACGTTCTATCACCGAAAAAGTAGCGAGGGTCGAAAAAAACAAGACGATCAACAGTTCAATAGGTCGTTTAAAGGAGAAAAACTCTCTAAATGTTTCTCTGTTTCGAAAATATCGGAAAACTGTACGTTTGAGGGAAAATATAGAAACATCGATTTGTAAGTCAAAAAAAATAATGTTAAAACGCACAGAAAGACCCTCTAGAAATGATGATGCCTTTTATACAGTGAGCTAGTTGAACTTAAGCTTTACGAAATTTCGAGTTTTGACACGATACGAGAGCACCCATTTTATTATTGGAAAACCGAATAATCTGAAGAAAATTCTCGCCTCTTAAAGTTTTCGTCTCTGTCTTGCGGTCTCAAGCACACCTCTTTTTTTATTACTGTATTTATCAATAATACAGGATGGTAATTTACTATATTATCGTGTTCTAGAAGCAGGGATGAACATCGAAGTTTTAAGTTTGTCGGAGACCTGGCGTTCAATTATAAATTAATCGAATAACTAATTATTGATACTGTTACGTTTTTCCCGTGGGTTCTTAACAGAATTACAACTTTGCTATTTTCAACTAATACTCTCTTTATTCACTACCACTGTATACAATTTAACACTCTATACTACTCTTATAACTTTACCACTAATATCTATTCAACACTCAATGATTAACTGAACTGAACTAACTCACATTCGCCTTAGGTCTGCTGATATATAATCTCAAATCTATCACGAATATTCGGGAGGTATTCCGAGGCCACTCTATATGATCTCGACGAGGCCATCGAGATAATTCCAGCGATCCTGAAACTTCGCGACCGGCCGGGCGATGAGTCATACAGACAAAGAAGCGAGCGGCACGGCGGCTAGTTCTATAGGGTAGCACAAAAACGTTCGGACGGTTGTTAGTCGTGACATTGCCTCCCTCTTAAACCTGATCGTCCCGATCAGATACTTCATGTCCGTGATATGCTTTCAGCCTGTCGAGGTGGACTATTTTCAGTTTGCTTCTGGGGCTACGCTGAATTCTATACACAACGTCATTAATTCTTTTGATGACTATATAGGGCCCTTCCCATACTGGCGTAAGCTTGGGAGATCTTCCTTTCTTCCTTTGCGGATTATATAACCAGACTTTATCGTTCATCTGAAATCCCATAGAATTAGCTTTGAGATCATATCGTGTCTTCATTCGGTCACTGGCTTTCTCCGTATTTTATCTGGCTAATTCATGGATGTATAGTAACTTTTCCTTAAGGGAGTCCGCGTAGTCTTGAATTTCCATATCCTGGTTGTCTGGCGTTCCGAATAATAGGTCGCAGGGTAAGCGGAGTTCTCTTCCAAATAAAACCATGGCTGGTGTTAGTCCTGTCGTGTCATGGACTGCTGATCTATAGGCCATTAAAAATAGTGGTATGTGTTGGTCCCAATCCTTCTGATGTTCATCTACGACTTTTGACAAATGTTCTTCAATGGTCTTGTTAAACCTCTCTACCATGCCATCTGATTGTGGATGTAAGGCGGTAGTCCGTGTTTTATGGACGTTGAGTAAATCACAAACTTTATGGAAAACCTTGGATTCGAAGTTGCGTCCTTGATCTGAATGCAGCTCTAACGGAACACCAAATCTGCTGAATAGGTTATTCACAAGGACCTCTGCTATGGTAACAGCTTCTTGATTGGGGATTGCAAAGACTTCAGGCCATTTACTAAAGTAGTCAATTGCCACTAAAATGTACTTGTTACCATTATTTGTTTCTGGAAAAGGGCCAGCTACGTCAATGGCGATACGTTCAAACGGTAGGCCCACATTATACTGTTTCATTTTGCCCCTAGATCTTGTTTTGGGTCCTTGGCTTGCGGCACAGGTTGAGCACTGCCGACACCACGATTTCACATCCTGGCAGTAGTTGACCCAGTAAAATCTGTCGCGAATCTTGTCAATCGTTTTGTTCACTCCGAGATGAGCACCAGACTTTCCATTATGAACTTCTTCCAGAACTTCCGATATCTTCCTCCTTGGTACCACTAACTGTGTCTTCACTACTTTGCCATCGGCACTTTCCCAGGCTCGTTTAAGAAGTCCATTTTCCACCACCAGGGAGTCCCACTGAGCCCACAGAGTTTTAAAAGCAAGTCCTTTATTTGATATCTCGCTCCAGCTTGGTCTTGGTTGCTGTTCTTCTTTGGCTCTTAGCAATAGTGCTATTTCACTATCTTCAAGCTGATCCTTTTTAAGTTGCTCGGTGGTCCACTGCTGATCAACCTCAAATTTCGTTAGCCTAATCGGAGTAATTCCTTCTCGTTGATCTACGCTTTGGCAATGCTTACAATTATCCGCGCATGGTCTTCTGGATAAATCATCTGCATTATTATGCAATCTCCCTGCTCTGTGCTTAACCTTAAAGTTATATTGTTGTAACTTTTCAAGCCACCTGGCTACCTGTCCTTCAGGTTGTTTCATATCCAAAAGCCATTTAAGTGCTGCATGATCAGTCCTTATCAGAAATTCTTGCCCATATAGATATTGATGGAAATGCTCAACAGACCGTACTATTGCCTAAAGCTCTTTTCGGGTTACACAGTAGTTACGTTCAGGTTTCGAAAGTGTTTGACTGTAGTATTCGATAACCCGTTCTTCTCCTGCTTGTACTTGAGATAAAACTGCTCCGATGCCGGTATTGCTGGCGTCTGTGTCCAATACAAATTTACCCTTTTGTTCCGGATATCCCAATATTGGACTAGAACATAGAGCCGCTTTTAATTTCCTGAACGCAGAATCACAGTTATGATCCCAGTTATAATTTGCTCGTTCTTCAGTGAGCGTATGTAAAGGTGCAGCTATATTTGCAAATCCTTCGACAAATCTTCTATAATAAGTACATAAACCAAGGAAGCTCCGCAGTTCGTGTTTGTCGCGAGGACGAGGCCAGTCTTTGATTGCTGGTATCTTTCGTTGATCAGTTTGGATTCCCTCTGCTGACACGACGTGTCCGAGAAATTCAACTTTTTGTTGGAAGAGAAAACATTTCTTTGGATTCAGTAAGAGCTGAGCATTCTTGATCCTAGTAAAAACTTCATGCAGGTTTTGTAGGTGCTCTTCGAAAGTTTTTCCCATTACCATTATATCATCAAGATAGACCAGGCATGTCTTCCAAGTGAGGCCTCGTAGAACAACTTCAATAAGACGCTCAAAAGTAGCGGGGGCATTGCATAGTCCGAAGGGCATAACTTTAAACTGATATAAACCACTTCCGGTAGAGAAGGCAGTCTTTTCCTTATCCTGTTCGTCAATGCCTACTTGCCAGTATCCGCTCTTTTGATCGAGTGTTGAGAACCAATGAGAACCTGCTAGTGTCGTCAACGTGTCGTCAATTCTGGGAAGTGGATAGCTGTCCTTCTTGGTGACGTCATTGAGCCTTCTATAGTCCACGCAGAATCTGGTAGTCCCATCCTTCTTGGTGACTAAGACAACAGGAGATGACCATGGACTTGATGACTCTTCAATAATTCCATCTTCAAGCATTTTATCCACTAATGTGGTAACCTCTTGCTGCTTCGTCACTGGTAACCTCCGAGGATGCTGCCGTATGGGGTGAGCACTCCCAGTGTCGATTTTATGTTTTATGATGTTCGTTCTTCCAGTATTGCCATTTTTCTTTTCAAAGGCTGTACTCTGCTCTTTGATAAATTGTGTAGCTCTCTTCAGTTCTTCGGAAGACAGATGTTGCCACTACTTCTGGAAATGTTCTAGGACTTCCTTAGGTGATGTTGAGGGTGTTACTTCTGACTGCGTTTCGCAACTGGTTACCCACTGCACCGGCTCGCAAGTGGCTATTACATCTCCTTTATTGATTTTGATGGAATTGGATGAAATATTTCCTATCCTTATCGGTATTTCCCCGTCGGTTTTGACTAGTGCTTTGCCTACGAGGTGTTTGCAAGGCAAATCGTGGTGTTGGATAAGTCCGATGCAGCCTCCAAAATCCTTCTCCAATTTCCCAAAAATTATCTGCTCGGTATTTCCGCTTATTCTGACAGTACATGCCGCCTCTACTTTAGTCGGTGTGCCATCGTCTGTTTTGTTAAGGATGAACTCTTCGGTGTCAAACTTCAGAAGATTAAGCTTGTTGTCAAAAGAGAATCCATGTTGACCGATGAGATCCATCCCCAAAATAAATTCGTCCTCGATTTCGGCGACTAACACTGTGTGGTGTAGTTTAATTCGTCCCAGTTGAAGTTCGATATCCATTTCCCCAAGTACTTCAGCTGTCTCACCGGTAACTGTACGTAAAACTACATTCTTTGATATGGGTAGAACTTCTACTCTATTCACTCTGTTGGACCTTATCAAAGATACCGCCGCACCAGTGTCAACAGTAATTGTTATGGCTCTTCCGTTGATCTTACCTGTAATTGTTAGACTGTCGGCGGCTTTTCCTAGGCTTTTTATGGAGACGATCCTGGGGGCTTTATCTTCTTTAGCCAACACCCGCCCCGCAATGTTGACTAATTGAAGTTTTCCTGATTTGACTTGGGGGCCCTAGCGTCTCTGTATGGATATCTAGACCGTAGTTGTACTCGGCAGTCTCTTTTGAAATGCCCAGTCCTGCCACATCTATAGCACTGATTTGATGTATTTCGGTTACGTGGCCTATCTTCCATTGGCTTCCGGAATCTCGCCGTGGCCTGAAGAACTTCCGTTAATTTCTTCAAAATTTCACCGATCTCATTTAATTCACAGCTGTTTGTCGGCTTTTCTTCCTGGATGGATACGGCCCTGATTTTTGGCTTGGAGATGTTACAGGCTGCCTCGATTTCTGGGGCTCGACCCAAAGCTTCGCTGCTGTTATCAAATTTGGCTAGGCGTAGCATTTTCTGAGTTTCTGGATCTCTAATACCATCCACGAAATATTGGGCAGCAAGTTCCTCTTGAAATTCCTCTGTCGCTCCCGGGTAGGCCAATTGAATGAGACGTCTAATGTCTGCCTCAAATTCTTGCAGGTTTTCACCAGGCTTCTGATGTCGGGACTTAACTTGTGCCTGATACAGTTGTCTTCTATGTTGGTCTCCAAATCGTCTCTCCAGGGCAGCTGCAAGTATGTCATATTTCCCTTGTTGGCTGATGGAAATGGTCTGCAGTAGTTCTAGGGCAGACCCACGAAGCGCTACCACCAGTGATGTAGCCATTTCTTCGTTATTCCAACCGTTGGCAACAGCAGCGGCTTCAAATTGCCTTCTGTACATTGTCCAGGAGGTTTGACCGTCATACGTTGGAGGTTTGATGTTATGCCCTGTGGCGAATACCCTCTCGGTTGGTCCTTGATTTTTTAGTCTGCTAAATTCTGGTTGTAGATTCCTCATTTCTTGCTGTACGTTTCCTACTTCTTTTTGTACACTCCCAACTTCTTTTTGTACATGTCCAGCTTCTTTTTGTACATTTCCAACTTCTTTTTGTATATTACCTACTTCTTTTCAAATTTCTCATTTTGCCCGTCCAATATCTTCTGTAATTTTCCTTGCTCGCCTACAATTATATCCAGCATCCATTTCTGCAGCTGTTCCTGTTCTGCTTGCCTTCTACCTTCATCCTCTTCCCGTTCCGCTTGCCTTTTATCTTCTTGATCTTGAAAAATTTTCTGAAGCCGGTCCTGTTCTATTCGCCTTTTATCTTCTTGGTCTTGTAAAATTTTCTGAAGCCGGTCCTGTTCTATTTGCCTTTTATCTTCTTGGTCTTGTAAAATTTTCTGAAGCCGGTCCTGTTCTATTTGCCTTTTATCTTCTTGATCTTGCAAAATTTTCTGAAGCCGGTCG
>MU189557.1:0-14316 GCA_016904865.1 Pissodes strobi | reverse complement strand
AAAATTTTCTGAAGCCGGTCGTCCTGTTCTTTTTGCCTTTTATCTTCCTGGTCTTTTAAAATTTTCTGAAGCCGGTCCTGTTCTGCTTGTCTTTTACGTTCATCTTCTTCCCGATTCGCTTGCCTCTCAGCATTTAAATTTTCCATGAAATCGGCCAACATTTTATTAATTTGCTCCATTTCTGCCGTTTGTTGCCTTGTATTGACCATAGAGTGTTATAAACTTTTACCAGAATCCACCAATCAAACGGTCTCGTTGACGTACTTGTACCTCTTCTTTCCTCGAAAAATACTTCGCAAGTCCGGTCCCTTCACAATCCGACTTCTGACACCAAATGTTACGTTTTTCCCGTGGGTTCTTAACAGAATTACAACTTTGCTATTTTCAACTAATACTATTTTTATTCACTACCACTGTATACAATTTAACACTCTATACTACTCTTATAACTTTACGACTAATATCTATTCAACACTCAATGATTAACTGAACTGAACTAACTCACATTCGCCTTAGGTCTGCTTATATATAATCTCAAATCTATCACGAATATTCGGGAAGTATTCCGAGGCCACTCTATATGATCTCGACGAGGCCATCGAGATAATTCCAGCGATCCTGAAACTTCGCGACCGGCCGGGCGATGAGTCATACAGACAAAGAAGCGAGCGGCACGGCGGCTAGTTCTATAGGGTAGCACAAAAACGTTCGGACGGTTGTTAGTCGTGACAATACCAATGTAATTATATTATAGACAGGAGACAGACATTTGATTTGGACTAGATGAGCTGGTATTTTTTACGAAGAACACAATACCGTTAATTTCAGAGTTTGTTCTAAGAAATTATTATTTGCTAATTCGACAATAAGCATTACTATTTCCAATGCAGATTTGAGGAGTATATCATCTCTTCTTCAAAACTGATTTTTCAGCTTGGTTTCATATCTTGGCAAGTTCAAATTGGCAAAGTTTTAGTTGTATTTATACAATATCTGTGCAGAAATAATTAAGTGTATCGAGCTTTTATCAAGATGCATGAGGCAGAAAATATACAAAATAAAAAGTCCTATTGCAAATTATGAAAAAGAAAGAGCTATTATTAATTAAAATGCACATACAAAACTTTACGCCGGCTATATGGAATTTAATAAAGTCCAGCATTGATTCCATAATACAATGGCTTTTGATTCCAAAAATCTAACGCATCGAAACTATGAATATGTATCAAATAATGAACGAAATGATGGAGGACGCAATGGCTCGGAAATCCTGCTCTTTAATTTGTAAATGGAGTGTCTCGACAGGCAAAGCGGTTTTCAGACTAAAGGATCGCTTCGATGATCAAAGGGCTTTGGAGTAGGGCTTTACAGAATTTTAGGCGCTATA
Organism: Pissodes strobi; assembly: GCA_016904865.1. Classification (NCBI taxonomy): domain Eukaryota; kingdom Metazoa; phylum Arthropoda; class Insecta; order Coleoptera; family Curculionidae; genus Pissodes; species Pissodes strobi. The sequence goes on along the minus strand of MU189557.1, from coordinate 12,929 downwards.
GTGATTTGCTGTAAGAGCGAGAAAATTCGAAGTTGGATTTCGGTGTATTGTTGTGTTTTTCCCTAGTAAATTTCTTCTGAAAGTTTATTTATGAGGGTTGGAACTAAATTGATGGTTTTTATTTGTAAATGACCTTATTTGAATATAGAAGGATTAAGTTCAAGAATATTTAAAACATTAATGCATGACATAATAGAAAGCTTAGACAGACCAAAACTAGAAATATACAGTAATGGTTGCATTTCTATTCTGTCTCATGTATATGATTTCTTCCCTCGAACATTGAAACCTTTCTTAAACTGATATGAGTATACAGACAAATTGTCCCATCATAAAATAATAAGATACAATAAATACTGTATGGTTGTCTGATAATTGTTCTAGAAAAACAATTCTATTGCGAGTTAAAATTATACATACACAAAAGTAAACGAATAAGAATCTGTAATACTCGGAAACCACAATGTTTTTAGGGGGAGGTTTATTTATTATTTCCCCACATTTCGTTAGATAGGAAGATATAAGGCTACCTTGATTAGTCCTCCCACCATAAAAACCTCTTAAAAAGCATTAAATTAAAATAAGTCAGTATTAATAAGGTGCATTTAATTTTTTGTTGCCAGTTTTAAGCTTTGGACTTTATTTTCTAACCCAACTTTTATGGTGAAAACTTTATGTCAAGGGTAAAATTTACTTTATTTCATTTCCCCGATAACATATTAGAAAGGGATAAAATTACCCTGTCATCAAAATTCATTTAAAAATGTGCCGTTACCTTTGTCATGTAGATCCTATAACTTTAAATAAACTGAAAATTGCACTTGTCGTACTAAACCGTTGTTCCGCCCAGAATGAGGACTATTTTTACTATACCTCTTCCAAAATATTAGCATTGAAAATAATGGAAAACGTTACTTTACCTTTATATAGAAAGTGGCATGCATATAAATGAAATTAAATTTTTAAATTATATAAATAGCCTAATAACGCTTGGAGCATTTATTTCATATTAATTAAAACTGCTTTTAATATAATACAATATAGAAACCAAAAATAAAGGAAAATGAAAAATAAAAATTTGTTTTTATTAAACTACACAGGATACGGACGTATTTCATCTGGTAGCTCCTCGTCATGAAATATGTTTAAGGTTTCTATCAAAACATACTTTTAGGATAGTCCCTTTCCCGGGCACAACGGGCCCAATTGGTGGCCTAAGTGCAAAGCCCGCTTGGGGCCACCCTCCTTCTGATACTGATACCGACAGTACCTTGCCCTATTTAATGTAGTTAAAATTCGGCATTCGTTTCCCCTATATAATCTGCCTGAATTAAGGTTCTTTGACAAGGAATTCCAATATTTAGAAATAAATGTCCCAGCATGTTTCACCTCAGCTAGGGGAATGGTGAAATCATGAGCCTAATCGTTAATTTCATGTGCATGTGTTTGTGCAAAAAATTATCCGTTACAGATTTTTTGGGATCAGTATTATGTGTAATCATTCTCCTTCCGACCTATCTTGGCTAGTCCTAGATCCATATGTTCGAGAGAAGTCTCTTGGTAGTGATATACTTCTAAACTGCTCTTTGAAATTTTGAATTCGCGCTTCGCGAAAAACTATCTTGGAAACGTATATCATAAAAAGCTATGCTTTTATGATGAGCATTTTTAGATTCTTTACAGTCATGCGCCACTATGCTATATTAGACTGATTGGTGGATTAACTCACTTTCACGTTATCTACGGTGTCAATTTGTTCCAACAGATTTAGATGGTCTATAGTGATCAGATTCTGTGTCTGCAATACGGACGATCCGCCGTCAGTTCCCGTCGGGGATAATACATGTTTTCTTTATTTTTTCAAGGTTATGTTTGTTCCTTTTTGTAAATTTAGGTTAGTTTCAGTTAGTTTTGTTTTGGTTGCGCCCCGGAGCGAGCGAAGCGAGCGGAGGGCCATGCGTGAAGAGTTAATAGTACTCTAAAGTGGTATTATATTATGCAGCTTATCGTAATGGACATAATACGATCCTTTACAGTCCTCTGACACTATGCTATATTAGTTGCTTCTGATTGGTGGGTTAACGTCACTTTAGAGTACTATTAATTCTTTACGCATGGCCCTCCGCTCGCTTCGCTCGCTCCGGGGCGCAACCAAACAAAACTAACTGAAACTAACCCACATATACAAAAAGGAACAAACATAAAATTTAAAAAATGAAGAAACCCTGTATTGTCCCCGACGGGAACTGAACGCGGACCGTCTTTATTACAAACACAGAATCTAACCACCAGGCCATCTAGATCTGCTGAAACAAACTGACTAGACCGTAGATAAAGTGAAAGTGACGTTAATCCACCAATGAGAAGCGTCTAATGTAATATAGTGTAATAGTAAAGAATCTTAAAATGCTTATGATCAAGTAAAGAAAAAAAATAGAATTACTATACAAAATATATCGAAAATGTATTTTACCTATTCAACTGTACAGCGTGGAATTCGAGTGTATGTATGGGTCTCTTAAAAACCGTAAAAAGTACAGGGTCGGTCAAATTAGGTCAACATTGCGCCTTTAGGTGCCTAACAATATGCCGTTTAGAAAGTTTTAAAAACCCGAGTATTTCCGGAGATATCCGAAAAAACCGAAATTTTGAAAAACCGTTTTATTTTTTTCCAGGGCTTATTTAAAAACGAATTTTAAATTAAATTGCACCTTTGCATTGCCACTTTTTCCGCTCTATCCAATGGTGGTAACCAGCTTGGATTCCGACGTTTCGCCTTCAAGGGGTCATCATCAAGTTTCTTTTCTTAAATATGATCTTTCCTTTTTTCATAGTTTTTCAGATTATATTGACATTATTAATATGAATATGTGTTTTTATTTTTTTATTCTTTTTTTTATTTATTTTTACTTCTTTTTCTAAATTATTTATTTTGCTTCGACGTAATTTTGAATAGCTTAAGTTACTTTTGAAATGTTTATATTCTATTAAAATATTTAATTTCGTTTTTTGTGTTAAGCAGAAAAGTGGAGCCTTTATTTTTAATGAAATAAGTATAGTAAATATAGTATAATTGAATAAACAGGTCCCTTCTTTTTTAAGAGAATATGGTTCTGAACTATAACGCCAGTGCAAAGGTAAAATATTTTGCAATATTGATATTAATAATTATTCTTCCTAATATAATGGGAATCTTATGTATATACCTTTGCATAAAGTAATCCAAACTATTATATAATAATAACTATAGATAAATTATAATTTGTTAAAATCTAGATACTCGCACTAAGGCATGAAATTCAGTAATAAAATTTGGCGTTACAGATAATATGGGATCCTATACAAAACTGAGATAATAATATTATTATTATGATCATCATTAACAAGGGAACAGGCCAGTAATATCATAAAATTTCCTAGTCTTATGCATACATTTGCATAAAATTTCTATTTCTACTTGATTTATTTGCCAATGAAACTAACTGAAAAACAACACAAAGACAAAATAAAATATTTTTATAAAATATGAAAATTGTAAAGTAGCTTAAACTACTCAAAATTATCTCAAACCAAAATAACGAATTAAAAAAAAATAATATTAAATTAAAAAAAGAATGCAAAAAATATATAGACACATATTCATATTAGTAACGCCAATATCATCCGAAAAAGCGATAAAAAAATTAAAGTTCGTATTTATAAAAAAGAAGTTGACGATGACCCTTTCAGGACCAAACGTCAGATTTCAAACTGGATACAACTATTGGATAGAGCGGAAAAAGTTGCAAGCAAAAGTGCAATTCCATTTGAAATCCGTTTTTAAATAAATTCAGGAAAGAAATAAAACGATTTTTCAAAATCTCGGGTTTTTTCCGGGAAATATTCGGAATTTTAAAACTTTCTAAGCGGCATATTGTTAGGCTCCTAATTGAGCAATTTTGCCCTAATTTGACAGGCACTGTATCTCTTACGGTTACATAGACTCGAATTCGAGACACCCTGTACAACCCAATAACCAAAAATAGAAGACTCTTCTTGTTGCTGTCAAGAAAATACTACAGATAAACAAAAGCAAATAATAAAACGTTTCTGATGACTAAAGTTAAACTCGATCTCAATAATATATTATAATTCTTCCCATGCCACATATTGATCTGTAAAACTACAAATAAAAAGCGAGCCGAAATATGTCTCCTATGGAGCGTCACAAAGGGCGCGTTTAAAATCTTTTCAGAGTTATTTCCAGAAAACTGGTTACAATAAGTTTGAAAACCTCTGTCAATGCCACTTTTCAAAGCCAGATTAACTCCGCGATATCTGGGCTTGATGTCCCTTTCAGAGAGAATCGTCGATTCCATTTTCATTTTTCAATTGATTGTCAAGAGCTGTTTTCATGGCTTCTTCGTGTAGACGGCTGGAAAGCGAAAGTGCTCCCACTTTGACAACGATTTGAGCGATATGGATTAATGTGTTTTTGGAAAATTACGAGATGGCTGTTTAAGAGAGATCTACGAGGTTTAGCGTACTTGGAATGAAGCTAATATAAAATAATGCATTGTCAACAAAGTGTCGGAATATAGTCAGCAAAATATATGAGATATGCGCACTATGCAAATAATAGCTGACAAACTTACTATTCGAATTTTTTTTAACATATGTTTAGTAGTAGATATATTGCCAAATGGTATCATAAAATAATGCTTGAAGGAGGTAACAAAATATTCCCTCTACTCTATTCTGAGCGTGAATATTCGCATTAGTGTGAGTTGAAACTTTTTCTACATCTAGTTTAACGCCAATTAAGCGAGTCGTTTATTTGGTACCATAACGGCCATATAATAAAAACTTCTATCTATATATGAGTCACTAGAAACGATAATCTGAAGGATGCAATTCAAATACTTAATAATGCTCTTTTCAGAATTGCTTTATAATTTTATTACCATATAGTACCTAATTTTTCTAAATAGTGTTCAGTGTACTAGAAAACAACAATATTGTTTTTTCAAGGTTATTATACACACTGATATAGATCCAAAAGTTTTATGACAATTGGCATATAAAGTCAAATGTGGATTTGGACAATAATAATTATTATTATTTTGCTTGATAATATCTAAGACCATGTAATACTGTTGTCAACTAACGATACCAAAGATAAAATATCGCTTGAAAAGTTTGGCCTGAACCATGAATTTCAGCTATAGATTATTCTTATCAAAAGTATACTTGGAAATTCAAAACAAGACTGACAAGTGAAGCCAGAGTATAAATAGCTGCATAGCAGCCAACACTGGCAGACTCCGTTTTCACCTCTTTAGAGACTTTGGTTTTCAGTACCAAGTACTCTAGTTGTGAAACGCCTTCTGGACAACAAAAGCTCTCAATCTTGCCAGTGCAAAGTACTCTAGTTGAAAACCTCTCTCCGGCAGGCACACCTTAAAAATAACTGGGCCTTTACGCAAAGCTTTGATAAAACATATATGTATACTGCAAATAGTAAAAAGATACTTAAAAGTAAAACATATAAACAGACAAGTGATGATAAAAATTACGATTCCTATTATGTTGCCTATGCTGGATATTATACTATATATTTCTAATATTATATTTTTAAAAAATATTAGAATCCGTATCGTATACTCACGGTACTCTCGAACCAATTGCTTTGCACTTGCATTTTCATGTCGTAATTTTCGCACAACTTATTTTTTGAACTCAGAATTAAAGGATCCAGGTTGGACTAAATGTGTGTATCAATATACAGGGTGTCCCGGAAAATGTGGGAAATCTCCCAGATATGAAAAAAACACGTGAAAAGAATACCACAAGTTCATATAAAAATTTTTCGTATAGGCCGCCTCTTCGGAGATATGGGCTTCCAGAAAGCTCCAATGGAATTGAGTTTTTGACACATAATTATTAAACCAATAGGTATATTCCAATTTTTGTTTAACATGATGTATACCAGGTAAGACCCTTCAAATTACTATCCGAGAAAGTGTTTTGAATTAGTCACAGCTGTAGGGACGTACTAGCTGTGACACTCATGACCCCGTTTTTTACGCCCTGTATGATAAGAAATTTGGACAACGTTTTGTACATACCTTTAGCTATTGACTAAAAATTAAGTACTGTTCATACAGGTCGCTAATCCTAACCGTTATCGAAAAAACGTCATTTTATTTACATCATGTATTTGGCATATTTCCACAAAAGATACTTACATCTTTCTATCATAGATTCAAACTTCAACCTTATGAGAAAAAAAACTTCGATCTAATATTCAAATTTAACTCTTTAGTTGAAAACGAATAATTCTGTGAATAATAATTGTAGTTCAACCTAGGTTCGCAAGAAATGTGCCTTTTATTTTGTCGGCATCAAAAAAAAAAACATTGTTGTTGCAAACGTTGCAACCTAATAAATATCCTGCATTTTAGAACTTGTCAACTTTTGCATCGCCGACACATTGATTCTTCACTTCCATATTAATTTACTGATATTTGGATTTCGTGGTGATATTAATTATTATGAAATAATTCGAAATATAGAATAAGCGTTCATTGAGCATGCATATATTATGCATCTGATGTACGGTCTTGCACCTTGCAATGCTTTGGAAGCCAAGAGGTTATGTCATGACAGATTTCCTATAATCGTACTCTTCCAGATCAGGAAAAATTTCAACGAGTTCACCAACGTCTAAGGCAGAATCGTAGGCGGATGCTGGTCGGGGAAGAACAGCTTGTACGCCACATTTAGAGGAAAATATTTCAAATGCTGTAGATGACACTCCTTCAGCGAGCACTCGAAAATTATTAGCGTAGTTAAATACGTCGAAAACAATAGTATACGAAGTTCTTCAAGAACAGCTGTTATATCCATATGAATTTACATAACCTACATGTATGAGCTGATGAAAATCCTCATGCAACTATTGTTTTGCATCATCATCAGTTCCAATCTGGGCATGAATCATTGGCAATTTTTTCATTTGACCATTCTTATTGCCGGCATGACTGAATGGAGATGGACAACTTGATTTGGAGTTGCCCTAGAAACGAGCCTACAACTCTTTTCATGAATAACGTCTATACAAACCGTTGGATAGGTATAGGAGCACCTATTGCCTGGCCTACTCGATCTTCCGATCGAACGCAATTGGATTTTTACCTGTGGAGACACCTCAAAACCTTGACGGTCGATAGTAGTGAGCAACTTTGACGGAAAATCATATTTCATTGTGATCAAATATGGAACAATGTTGAGTTATTATGGCGGGTACAGCAGGCCTCAATTTGTCGTGCCCGCGAGTGTATCAGACTTCACGGAGCCCATGTTGTACACTCTTATGAAGTTTTTAACTAAGTAAAGTCTATTTCTAAATACCTGATAGCACAGCGAAAAGGGCTGGGGCCGTAAAACATCATAAACCATAGGCGCTACAACTTGCGTCTAATTTGGCCTATACAAATAAGTTAATTGTGTTTTTTACTATATTATATTTTGGAATTACTAGCTGTAATTATATTGTCATTATACTAAGTTAGTTGTAAATTGCTACCATTATGCTATTATAATCATTAATGGTGATCGCTTTATGGTTATGAACCCGGCCAATTTATACCTCTAAAAATATATTTATGTATACCTGTTAACAATGGCGTGCATTCAGTATTCCTGTGACTCTTGATTTGCAAACAGAAGAGTATAGAGTTCTGAAAGAGAGAAAAAGTGGAACTGTTTGTGAAGCCATCGGTTGTTGATGACTGTTCCAGAAGCATGATAAGGAAACATATGCACGCCTTTTATTTGAGTAAGGAAATACCAACTGTCGATAAAATTCAGAAAGTTGTAAAAGAAGACGAAAACTTGCCGGTCATGGGAAGAAAGAAAAGAGGAGGCAATATCTAAGGGACATTCGTAAATATCACCGGGACGGAAAATCTATCTTCTACTTAGATGTAATATGGCTGAATGAAGGACATTCTGTTAAGAAAATCTGGCAAGACAATAGCATTAGAAGTTCTCGCGAAGCATTTTTAGAAGGATTATCGACAGGTTTGAAAATTCCTTTCTGGAAAGGACGCAGACTAATTATAACGCATATTAGGGTAGATAACGGTTTCGTGCAGAATGGATTACTGTAATTTAAATCCAAATCGATCAAGGATTACCATAAAGAAATGACGGTTGATGTTTTAGAAGATTACTTTTCCGAAATGATAACATTACTTCCAGAAAACTCTGGTATAGTTATGGACAACGATAGTTATCATTCGAGATTAGTACAAAATTTGCCAACCACTTCTTGAAGGAAAGAGGACATTATAGGTTGGTTGTCTCAAAGAGATATTTCATTCGAAAACGGAATGGTGAAAAAGGAGCTGGTAGAAATAGTTAGGGAAAGCAAATTACAGTTTAAAAAATACGTTACTGACAATATGGCTAAAGCGCGTGGAATAAATGTGCTTCGGTTGCCATCCTACCATTGTGAATTGAATCCCATCGAACTTATATGGGCACAGATGAAAGGGTTTGTAGCTCGGAACAACACAACGTTTAAGCTAAAAGATGTGCGAGAACCTATGAATATATCGATAACACAAATATCTGCCGAAAACTGGACGAATGCCATAAACCACGTCATAAAAGAGGAGCAAAAAATGTGGGATCTTGACAATCTCTTGGAGGAGACAACCTCTGCTAATTTCAGTTGGAAATTCTGACGACTCCGACTTCAGTGAGGATGATTTATAATTAAATATTACTTACATATTCAGTTTTGATTATTGTAAATACTTGACATTAACACTTTTTGTAATTGAAATGTTTTTCTAAACGGGTGACATAACTATAAATGTTATGGTTTGTAACCTGTTACATTCATTTACCAATATAAACTTTAGATTTCTACTTTAAACTGGCTTGTTTGTTATTTTACATTATGTGACAAAATATTTGAACAAAGTCATAAAATAAATTCTAAAATCCTAATACCCGACTGATGCAGTCAGTCCTCGAAAAATATCTTTATTACCCATTGTTATACGAGCAACCCCTATTGTTCTCGGCAAACGTACCGGCTGAGTTCAACTACAAATGTGTTAAAGCTACCTGAATTTTATTGGAATATATACCCTTAAAATCAAATTGGTCGCATTTTATGTCATCTCACCCTGTACTCAACAAAACGCCTTTTACTATAATGAAGGTGTTGTGCTATCAGGCATTAAGAAACAGAGTATGACTAAAGTTTAACTTTTTACTGATATTATGTTGTTGGCAGCTGAAAAGTCCTCTTTTTTATATTCAGTGTAAATAAAATGACGTTTTTCGAAAACGGTTAGGATTGGCGACATTCATACAAGACGTAAACAAAATGGGGACATGAGTGTCACAGCTAGTCCGTCCCTGCAGCTGTGACTAATTCACAATATTTTCTTACATAGTAATTTGAAGGGTGTTACCTGGTACACAACATGTTGGTTTTATAATTATTTCAAAAATTTAATTCCATTGGAGCTCTTTGAGAGCACATATCTCCGAAAAGGAGGCCTGTACGAAAAAAGTTTATATGAACTTGTAGCATTCGTTTTACGTGTTTTTCACATATCCGGGAGGTATCCCACATTTTCTCGGCCACTCTGTATTGCTTTGACAGTGAGGTCTCGGAAATCTAGAGAATTGACTCGGTTTAAAAAAAATTATTATCAGCGTCAATCACAAAACGTATATTGAGGATGTGTTAATAAAATTTTACAAGTAGAACTATAAGAAAGTGTTGGAACACCGAAAGAAGTTGCACTAAAATTATAAAGTGGAAAGCCAGAGGTACAATCAAAGCCCCATTCGGTCATTCGTATACACTAATCTACACCTACTCGACCAGATATTTTAATTAAAGTCTTTTACGATGCTTGCAAGGAACCAACATAATATATGAGCTTAATATACAAGAAGACTGATAAATAAATAATTGGGCTTACTGATGCAGATTGGAGCTCTGCGATACTGGTTTATGTATATGTTTGCTGGTGGACCAACCAGTTGAGAATTAATTAGCAACGGACCCAATGCCAATGTCGTTTGCCATTACACCATTAAATAAATATTCAACACCACCATGTAGAACATACTGAACATAATATTATTATAACTGAAACATACATTACAAAATGTTAGCGTAATATGTGGATATTACTCATGAGAAGATCCTGATTTTTAATGATAACAGAATTCCACAAAATTTGGCTATCATTTCAATTATTAGCTCAACATACAAGCACATTTCTCCTAAATAATATTTTATAAGGGACGTAACCCGTCGCGACGCGGAAAATTAGACTTATCGAAGAAGTGAGGACGTTTATGTTGATGTAGTAACCGAAACATTGAATAAAAAATATAGGTAGCTCTATTAGGCTTTGGTTCATCAGGATGGGAATCTGACCCAAACTAACCCTGAATACTCGCGAAGAATATATCTTTATATCCTAGCTTTTTTATGTTAGTGAGTTTAATAAATAGTAGCTGTCAGCTATTATATCTGATTTGTCATTAAAACATGTGTAAATAGTACGTACAAATCTTCGCATAACTATAGTATATCAAGGAGTACCAAACAATGACACGACTAATAGACAGAACTAAATTATTGGACACGTAATGGTGCAAAGTAAAATATCTTGCATGTATTGTAATTTATAAAGTTATCTTAGAACTCTGCACAGCATTTTTTTTAGTAGTTCTAAAATTGTACCGATACGAAGCCTTTTGGAATTATTATTGAGAAAAATAATAGAATTACAGTATAGTACGTTTGCCACAAGGTCTTCATTGTATAAGAAAATAATAAAAGAGGGATTTTAATGTATGTACTAATACACACATTATCAAGGCATGAGCATTTTATAATAGTTTTCACAACGTGCAAAGAAATAAAAATTTTAATGTAGCTTGGTATAGTTAGACTTATCTTACTTGATAGCAAGAAGGACAATTTAAAGTAGCAATCAATAACGTGATTAATTGTATTGGAAAAGTGATGGCACAAAGTATAATTGTTACACTCACTGACATTCGATCCTTCGTAATTTTTGACAAAGTTTGATGTTTAATAACATTTTTTCTCTTAGGAAGCCCCAATTTATTTTTTTATGTTGTTCTAGAAATTTGAAATACCTCACAGAGTAATAATGCAGCTTGAACTCGAGTACATTTTCTTAATGCAAAGACTTCTAAACAATTTGTTTTTCGCTTGACCTCAATATCTTTGACAATTTATGTAATACAATATTTTAAACATAGAAATACACATTTTACTTCGTAATATTAAATCCTAAACTGAATAGTAAGTAATAATATAAACAGGGGCTTTCAGCTGAACAGAAATGACTTTCTCACATTTCAATTTTGTCAATTCAAAATAATCTCATCCAGGAAATATTATGTCGGATCATGGACGATTTCACGACAATATTGACGCATCTGCCTAAAACGACAGAATAATTGAATTCTACTAGACATCGATAAGTTTTTTTATTTTCTTTTCTTTTATTTGAAATGACACCGCACACCACTGGGGCAGAACGTGTCGGCAATTAAAAATTCGTAAGGAGCTTGGTGTGTTTGTGTTTTTTAATGCAGTGACACACACACTAAAGGAAGATCCTACGGCACTCGATGATCGGTGTGTGTGCGAAGAAGTTGATTAGCAAGGTTCTTGAATAGCTGTAGGTTGCAATTTGGGGGAAACAGATATCCTGGAAGTGAGTTCTACGGTGAAGAAGTGCTCCAGAGAAAGGAGACCTTGTAAAGCGATATTTTAGGTGTTTCCACTGTTCCGGAACATCTGCCGTGGAAATATCTGTAAAACTGGGAGATCTCGGTCACATGTCTGCGTTGTTCCAGACTATCCAGGTCCCGTGTCAACCGCAATATTGACTTGCTTTGTAAACGTGGCTGCTTGGGTTTTTGCTGCATTGAACTAAACCAAATTTCTGTCACCTAAATTCGAACTTTCTCCAGATCTTGATAATAATTGTTGTTATTTACTCCTGTCTGAGGTGATAAAAGTTTTTCTGATCTAAATTAGGAGACAAGGTTATTGTCATCTGCAAAACTGTAAACAGGATTAATGGTTTCGGTCAACAGGCCATTAATATAGATGAGGAACAAGCTTGGTGAAAGTATTGTGCCCTGAGGCAGGACAGTATTAGTGGTGAATGTGGTGTGTCCATCAACTACAACGTGCAGAAATTGGTTCTTAAGGAGACTGACAAACCAGCTGCAGAGAGACACTGGCAGCCCAAAGGATGGCAGTTTGTTGAGCACTCCGTCATACCAAACTCTGGACCGCTTCGGCCTTGACCCAAGGGTGTAAATTGAACAAGTGTCAACTTAGTGATTCTAAAGATGCTGAAAACCTGAAAAACTTCAAAATACTTGACGTTTCGAGGCAAGAGTCCCCTGGTGCCAGGACCGAAGCGATCCTATACAGAAATTTTCAATAAGATGGGGTGGAGAAATAGGTACAAAATCTATCTCACTAATATGAAGCCTACACAAGAAGATAGAACATATCTACCTGTTTGGTGTGGCCAGAATTATTTTACTTGGTCCTATAAAAGACAATTTGCAATTTATTATATACTTAGTAACGTCAATCAAATTGATCGATTGACAATGATATTAACTAATGACAAAAACTGCGTTGTCTTCAATGTGTTGTATTTCAATAACGTGTTTTAAAATACAGCATAATATGTATCCCTGTTTTCTCGAGAAATAATATACCATTCAGTTTGGCAAAAATAATGAAATTTTCACATCGCGCGCCATTTTCATTTACCATTATGGAAAATAATAAAAACTAGCCTCGTTTTGCGCTAAACGAGCATCCGAAAGAACAAAAAACGGCGAAA